>CM064484.1:20217843-20281950 GCA_032716605.1 Paralithodes platypus
ACCACCTCGCCAAGGACAATATTTTCCCATGGCCGGTTCAACATGCTATAATTAAAGCATTAACACACACACACACACACACACACACACACACACACACACACACACACACACACACACACACACACACACACAATACACAGATATACAGACAGACAGACAGGCACATGAAAAAAACAAAACAAAAACAAAAAACACACACACACACACTGAACTAACCCCATAATATCCCCTGACTGGTTCAACATGGTATAATTAAAGCATTAACAGATAACCTCAGGGCTCCAGTATGAGTGACGGCCTTTATCTCAACTTTCAAGACACACTTGAGCTTGAAGTTGAGCATATTCCGGTATCAGTGATTAATGGTGCGTCTTATTTATTAACGGGGAAGGATGAGGGAACCAGAACATGACGATAAATATTAATGGCTACTACTACTACAGGGATCGGTATTAGGTCCCCTGTTGTTTCTTATATACATAAATGACCTAGATTTAGGTATAACTAGTAGGATAAGTAAAAATAATATTGCAGACGATACTAAAATAGGGGAAGATCAATTGATTCAGATAGCGATCATAGAAGTGAATCCAAAGGGATCTAGCATACCTTCACGATGACTAATGCAGTCAGTAAAATTGAGCCAGATGAAGTTTAACATTGACAAATGCAAGGTATTAAAGATAGGGAAGATGCAAACAAATGTTAAATATAACCTAGCTAATTTAGAATTAGAAAATTCAGACTGCGAGAAAGATCTAGGTGTGTTTGTTAGCAATGATTTGAAGCCTAGAAAACAGTGTATAAGCGTTCGTAATAAGGCAAACAGGATTCTTTGGGTTCATCTCTAGGAGTGTGAGTAACAGAACTGCTGATGTTATCTTAAAACTTTACTTGTCATTAGTGAGACCCCATATGGATTATGCTGTCCAATTTTGGTGTCCTTATTACAGAATGGACATAGATTCATTGGAGAGAGTACAGCGTAGAATGACAAAAAATGATCCATAATATTAGAAATCTTTCGTATGAAGAAAGGTTGAAGAAATTAGGTTTGCATTCGTTAGAGAGACGCAGAGTTAGAGGGGATATGATAGAGGTGTTCAAGTGGGTTAGTGGGGATTAACAAAGGGGACATGACAAATGTACTAAAGCTCAGTGATAGCGAAAGAACTCGTACCAATGGTTTCAAATTAGTTAAATTTCGTTTCAGAAAAGATATAGGCAAGTATTGGTTTGGTAACAGAGTTGTAGATGGGTGGAATGGACTACCAAGTGCTTATAGTGGGATCTAAAACTGTAGGGAGCTTTAAGATAAAATTGGATAAGCATATGGACGAGAAGGGTTGGGTGTGAAGGGGGATCAGCCGGGTTGGGCCAATCAGCGCTCTGCAGACCCCCATAATCCTGCGTTAATCTCTAACCGTTTTGGTAAGATGATCCTCAGGGTATTAGAGTGTGAAGCCTATAATTGGGCTTTGTAATTGAATTGGGGTTGTGTGGGACAGGGATCTGCCTTGCTTAGGCCAATCGGCTTTCTGCAGACTCCCATTTTCTTATGTTCTTATGTACTACTACTACTACTACTACTACTACTACTACTACTACTACAATACTCGAGACACACTTGAGCATATTCCGCTATCAGTGATTAATGGCTTGTCTTATGTAGCAACGGGGAAGAATGAGGGAACCAGAAAATGACGATAAATATTAATGGTTAATAATAATAATAATAATGCTGCTGTTGATGCTGCTACTACTGCTACTACTACTACTACTACCGGTACTGGAGACACATTTGAGCCTATTCCTATATCAGTGATTAATGGTTTGTCTTATTTAGCAACGGGGATATTAATGGCTAATATTAATACCGGTAATGCTAATGCTACTCCTGTTACCGACTACTAATACTACAGTCTCAGTCTCAGTCTCTCTCTCTCTCTCTCTCTCTCTCTCTCTCTCTCTCTCTCATCGTCATTCTCTCTCTCTCTCTCTCTCTCTCTCTCTCTCTCCTCTCTCTCTCTCTCTCTCTCTCTCTCTCTCTCTCTCTCTCTCTCTCTCTCTCTCTCTCTCTCTCTCTCTCTCTCTCTCTCTCTCTCTCTCTCTCTCTCTCTCTCTCTCTCTCGTACACAACACAACCCAAACCCACCCTCGTAAATGTCAAACCTCACCACACTTACCTCTGTACGACATTTTGCTAAGCGTTCAAGTCGGCATATCCACTGCTAGGCTTTCTTTAACGTAGAAGCTTGTTTTCCATACACACACACATCACTCTGCATGGCTCCGTATAGTGTCCTTACTCCATGCACCGTGCGATTCGTCTTCTCTATATAACGTTCGTTGATTTACTTCGCGTTTTTCCTTATATATCGTACGGTAGCACTAATAAGTCATGTTTCACCTGGCATTTCGTTTGGCTCGCTCTGTGCTGTATTAATGTCGGCCAGATGTTGAATAGGGTGGGTAAGTGTAGGCACATGTTAGTATATCTCACTCGAAATGAATAAATCAAGTTTAGCTATTGCTGATAACGAAAATCCATGGTGCCGAGACATCACTTATTAGGCCGACTGTACGTATCACTCCTCTACATCCCAATTTCCTTTTCTTTATTAGGCCTTCCAGTATTAATGAACGAAATCACTTGAACAAATGACGTTACCTTTAGAAATGGGAGTGGTAATCCATCTAATCTCTGTAAACAACACTCATTCCCACAGTATTCGTTCGGTATCAGGCGCTGGGAAGGGAAAGAATTATTTAAGAATACAAACATATATTTCTTCTTTGCATAGCGTAGACTGTATGTATTTCCTTAAGCCGTTGTCACACGAGCGGTTTTTCCGTCAATTTTTGATGAGCAAGTTTTTTCTCGTAGTATTTTTTGGTATTGTAGCATTGGAATCGGACACTAGACTGAAGATAGATTATGCTACGTGGCTGAAATTTGATATAACGGAGATATTAAAGCTGCCAGACTACAATTGCTCGTAAAAATTGACGGAAGAAACGCTCGTGTGACACCGGCTTAAAACACACATCACTAACAGGGTGTCAAACCGGAGCAATTTTGTGTGAAGACTTGTTGTTGTTGTTGTTGAAGACTTGCATCAATATGAGAAGGAATACACAACACAAATAACATGAAATAACATTGTTTTGGCCATTGTATCACTTCCAAAGACTTATATAATGTGAACTATAAACCACACTTACATCTTTACATTATACAATAATATAGACTACCAATACTAGACTCGGCTTTCGTTTGACACACACACACATTACTACTTCATGGAAATGGGGCGAAAGGTCTTAAAATCGCCAAGCTAATGGGGCGAACGTATTATAATTTAAGAACTAATAGGGCTAACATGAATGAAAGGGGGTAAAAAAAACAAAAAACAAAAAAAAACACACACACACACACACACACACACATAAACGAAAATGTCCCCTTTAGCTTCCACTCCCGTGTATCGGTACCGGTACATATTTTATGACTCGTGTCCCGTAACCTTTCGCGAACAACTTTTATTATTCCCGGAGAGTCGTGTTTATTCCTGACACCTGCTTACGACTTTCCTTTTCCTTGACACTTGCTTACGACTTTCTTTTCCTTTCTTAGTTAGTGTCGTGTTTATTCTTGACACTTGCTTACGACTTTCCTTATTCTTGACACTTGCTTACGACTTTCCTTATTCTTGACACTTGCTTACGACTTTCCTTATTCTTGACACTTGCTTACGACTTTCCTTATTATTGACACTTGCTTACGACTTTCCTTATTCTTGACACTTGCTTACGACTTTCCTTATTCTTGACACTTGCTTACGACTTTCCTTATTCTTGACACTTACTTACGACTTTCCTTATTCTTGACACTTGCTTACGACTTTCCTTATTCTTGACACTTGCTTACGACTTTCCTTATTCTTGACACTTGCTTACGACTTTCCTTATTCTTGACACTTGCTTACGACTTTACTTATTCTTGACACTTGCTTACGACTTTCCTTATTCTTGACACTTGCTTACGACTCTCCTTGCCTTTCTTAGTTAGTGTCGTGTATATTTTTGCACTTGCTTATGACTTTCCTTTTTTCTCGACACTTGCTTACCGGTACGACTTTTATTTTTCCTGGGGTGTCGTTTTTATTCCTGACACTTGTTTACGACTTGCCTTGCCTTTCTTTGATAGTGTCGTTTATATTCCTGACATTTGCTTACGACTTGCTTGCTTACGACTTTCCTTATTCTTGACACTTGCTTAACGACTTCCTTATTCTTGACACTTCCTTACGACTTTCCTTATTCTTGACACTTGCTTAACGACTTCCTTAGTCTTGACACTTCCTTACGACTTTCCTTATTCTTGACACTTCCTTACGACTTTCCTTATTCTTGACACTTGCTTAACGACTTTCCTTATTCTTGACACTTGCTTAACGACTTTCCTTATTTTTGACACTTGCTTACGACTTTCCGTATTTTTGACACTTACTTATAACTTTCCTTATTCTTGACACTTCCTTACGACTTTCCTTATTCTTGACACTTGCTTAACGACTTTCCTTATTCTTGACACTTGCTTAACGACTTTCCTTATTCTTGACACTTGCTTAACGACTTTCCTTATTCTTGACACTTGCTTAACGACTTTCCTTATTCTTGACACTTGCTTAACGACTTTCCTTATTCTTGACACTTGCTTAACGACTTTCCGTATTTTTGACACTTACTTATAACTTTCCTTATTCTTGACATTTGCTTAACGACTTTCCTTATTCTTGACGCTTGCTTAACGACTTTCTTCATTCTTGACACTTGCTTAACGACTTTCCTTTCCTTTCGTAGTTTGAAGATCGTATTTTGTGTAATGCTTTATCACTTCTTCATACATTTTCAAACCGTCTGTTGCGCATTTTGTTTTACACTTTCTTTTTACCCGGTACATCACCATTACAACATTAAATAGCATTATGATAGAGTTTAGTTTTCATAACTATATTCGGCGTTTTATTAAGTTATAACCATCTTATTTCATATAAAACTTTTGTTTAAGGCACTTCACAATTACATAAAATATATCTACTGTCTCAATTTTCACATACCGGTACCTTAAAGATATAGCTACCGATAACGTTGTTGTTATAAATTCATCGTTGCTTATGCAACTTACGAGCAATATATTTTAGTGTGTTCCTTAGCTATCTATGCCTGCCCAGACTTCCTGCCTGCCCAGACTTCCTGCAAACTAAATGTTGCCCACCCAGACCCCCTTTCAAAGTAAATTTGTAAATTTTTCCAAAGAAAATTGTCACGGTCAAAGACTGATTTCATGTGTTACACGCCGAATAATGTTCACCATTTATTTACATTACTATGGACAGGTACTATACAAACGATGTTTTGTTTTCACTGTTTCTTTAAATTTACATAATTAGGACTAGAGGGTTCGAACCCCCCCCCCCCCCTCCCCACTCCCGAGGCCCACTGGGTTTCTTTCAATAGGAGTCATTGTAGCATTTTTTATTTTTACTCCCGACATCCTTTCTTGCCACGTAAAAAAAAAAAAAAGAAAAACAAAGAACAAAAAAATCCATTAACAACAGACTTACGATGCGTTACCCCGCTGAGATAATATTTATTTAGACTACAAAAGGTACAGGCAATGACTTATTACGGTATATTAATGTTCGTTTCTTTTAAGTGTTAGTTTCACAATGTCTGTTGCTTGCATATATTATTATATTTTATTTTTACATGTTAGCATTATTCCTCTACTGATTAACATTTACACATTATGATACATTGTATATTTTAATCTATAGATAAATCTTGTGCATTCAACCTAATTGACATCAATCTAATTACATATTAACTATTTCACGCTTTTATGACGCAGAGGTTGCCAGATTAGTAATAAGAAATAGAGTTCTCTCACTCTTATAATTACCTCTCCAAAATTAGTTTTCTGCCCACAGCTAACTCAAAGACAACTGCAGAGGTTGAAGAAACTAAACTAAAGGTTTCTAAATACCCCTGATGGTAACAAAGGCTTTAAAGTATCCCTAATAGGCTCAAAATCGCGTCATATGTCGGAGAGGGTTAATTTGAACAGATAAATCATCCCTTTAATAGTTGTTACCGTACATAATATACAGCACAATATCATATACCGGTATACGGTATTGTCAAGTCCCTTTTCTTTCAATCAATACGGTAAGTCTTGCCATATTCTTACCATAAGATACAATTACCGACAGATAGAGGTGTTCAAAATGATCTTGAACAATTCTGACACGGCGATGAAATATTGTGAAACCTTCTTTTGAAACACACCCGAATTAGTATTTTCCCTCAATCAATGTTCACCGTTTCAAGTTTTATCGTACCAGACTTGTTATCAGCTACTCGCGCAGGGTCTTCTATCTGGTGCATACTAAAGGTTACCGGTACTCAAGGACAATAGCCTTACCAAGAAAATCATGTTGAATTCATTGTTAATTTAACCCTTTGTGGGGCGGAGTGTTTTTGGAGATATGCAAATTCGCGCGCTCATAGGTCCAAATTTGCTTGATCCCTCGCATGATCAAATTTGGCCACTTGCCCTATAAAGGGTTAATTAATTAAGGAAAGGTGTGTGTGGGGGGGGGGGTTGCATCCCCTTCTCCCTCAGGTTTAGCCCCATTAGTTTTGAGATTCGCCCCATTATTTTGACAATTTTAAGATCTTTCGCGCCATTTAGGTGTCAAATTTCTTCCTAGCGAGCGATAGTGAGTGCAATTTAGGAGCATTTTCTACCAAACAATGCACAAATTTATCTCGTAGGGAGTCTTGGGGTTACTTTTTCCAGCTCCGTCAGATCCTTTCTAAGCCGAATAAAATGACATAGTGATAGCCAGAATATAACGGGGAGTATGGTTAATGGACCTTTCAACCCCTTCAGCAAGATGAGCCCATTTTACCTTAGAAGCTCGCCAAAATTACCTTAGAAGCTCGCCAAAATTAGACAATTTTATGAAGTTTATGAGGGACCTATGTTATTCAGAGGGTTTATTGAGATCGTATTTATCCATATATTTGCTTTCACCAACCCAACAATTAATTTACATATACAGTAAACAATTACAGTATACAATTAATATATACAGTAAACCCAACCAGTGCAATCAATGAAAGTAATGCATACATGTGGTACTCCAAGGACTCGAACCTAGGATACTCCCTTTGAGTCCTTGAGGTAGAATATATGCTAAAGAAAATCGTCTAATGGTAACCAAAACACGATGACAATTAGGTGACCGAGCGGAAGGGGTTAACACTGAAAGGGATCAAGTACTTCTATCCAGGGGTGTCGGCACCGTATGATGTATATACTTAAGGGGAGGTTTTTAGTTTGGTCTCTAGATATCCATCAAGCTTAAGATTACACCCCCTTGAGCCCCTTTCAAGATAAATTTGTACATTTTTCGGTAGAAAAATGTCCCGGCTGAAAGCCGGTTCCTCTTAAATTACAGGCTCGCTATCGCTCGCCAGGATAAAATCGACACCTAAATTGCACGAAAGGTCTTAAAATTGACGGAAATGGGGCGAAAGTTCTTAAAATCGCCAAACTAATGGGGCGACTGTCTTAAAATCTCAAAAAGCAATGGGGCTAAACATGAGGGAGAAAGGGGTCCAGAAAAAAATACCTCAAGTCGATATCTCCCCTTAAAGACTTAGAGCCTTTTATTTATTCTTATCCCCAACCCTTACAGTATTATCATCTTAACAACTCTATTTAAACGCTACAAATATTTTGAGCCTCTTTTCTTTCTTATTCTAATCCCAAAACCTTCAATTAGTATCACCCTAACAACTCTATCTAAACGTTTTCAAGACTTTGAGCCTTTTATCTTTCCTAATCTAATCCCAAGAATAATCACCTTAACAACTCTATCTAAACGCTTTCAAGACTTTGAGCCTTTTATCTTTCCTAATCTAATCCCCAAAACCTTCAAGAATGTATCACTTTAACAACACTATCTAAACGGTATCTCTAATCAATGTCAGATGAGGGAAAATGTACAGTCAGATTCGATAATAAGGTGACGACCTGGATTAAATCACTGTACTAAGTTATTATAGAGCTCGCAAGTGGTCTATTATAAGTTACTCTCACATTTAATAATAATTTAATAATTTTATTTAATAATTTTCATTTTAGTAAGCGTTGTTTCCACATAGCGATTTTGATCATTTAATTTGACTTTATATTGTCCTTGTCCCAATTTTGGTTTGTTTAGTTTGCAAGTTTTACATTTTAATTACCCCATTGCCCAAAATAATATATATTGGGCCTGTCACACTAGCGTCCCGACCCTTCCAGACTTTAATATGACCGTGTGTTTTGGAAAAGTCTGGAGCAAAGTTCCGCAACCCCTTCAGCTCTATGACGTATTTTTCATCTTATTCTGGTTAACATTAGATGATTTTCATTAGCCAGGTACCCCCACATTTGGTCCCGACACAGAATTCCGTAAGAACGGCCAAGGACGGCGCAAGGACGTGTTGACAAAGTCCTGAAAGTCCAGAGGCTCTTAGTGTCCCCCTCTCTTAGACTTCGCACAAATGATCCTCAAGGTCATCTGGGAACTTGTGAACCCGCCTGTACCCTGCGTTGGCTTATAGATCCCCCCCCCCCCCCCTCGTTATATCCATTGGTTCGTTGAGTCTTATCACTTACCCCCGCCGTTACCTCTTCACGCCAGGACGGTTTCCAATTTAATCTCAAACTTTGGGGGGCTGCTTAACGATGTATCGGTATCTAATAAGCAGACTGTATGGACATTGCTATTGGGACAGGTTTTAGTTTAATATATTAACGTTATAAGAACAAACATTACATACATACACACATACATACCGGTACATACAACATACATACATGCAGACAGACACATTTTAGGACCGCTTCATCCACAGAGAGTGCGGTAACTGTGGTTACAGTCTCACGTCCTAAATGGCGGCATTCCTGGCGACCCTGTAAAGGGGTGCCTCTGTTGTCAAGTTCTTTATTTTGAGACCGGACCGGGGTACCTGATCCCAAGTCTTTCTAGGTCTACCCTTACGCGCAGCTATCCCCACGTTTACAGTCCGGTATATATTCATCCAGTGCCCCTCTTCCCTACATTCCTGTTTATTTGTATCCTATTATCCTAGTTTTGTTTTCTTATTAGTAACTTCATGTTAATTTTCTTGTATTCCACCACCTATTCATTCCAGTCGTTACACCAAATTGAATATATACCAGTACACCATATGAGGAGGAGCACTTTATTGAATATATACCAGTACACCATATGAGGAGGAGCACTTTATTGACAACGTTTCTCATACGGTTTCATCGGTTATGACTCAGGATTTCTGGCCTACCTCTAATGGACAAGGTATACACAATTTCTGGCCTACCTATAATAAACAAGGTATACACAATTTCTGGCCAACCTATAATAAACAGGGTATACACAATTTCTGGCCTACCTATAATAAACAGGGTATACGCAATTTCTGGCCTACCTCTAATGGACAGGGTATACGCAATTTCTGGCCAACCTATAATAAACAGGGTATACACAATTTCTGGCCTACCTATAATAAACAGGGTATACACAATTTCTGGCCTACCTATAATAAACAGGGTATACGCAATTTCTGGCCAACCTATAATAAACAGGGTATACGCAATTTCTGGCCAACCTATAATAAACAGGGTATACGCTACACACATTTATCAGTACCTCCACACCCCACACCTTAAGGGAGCCCACCTCGTTTTTGTTTCTCTTTCTCTCCCTCTCTCTTTGGCTTGTATCCATTCGGCCCCATTCAGCCTACTGTTTTAAGACGTTTACCCCCATCCAGGTGTCAATATTTTCCTGGCGAGCGTAAGCGAGCCAGCATATATATATATCTTTGTTTTGACAGCAAGCTAAAAAAAATCATTTTTCGATAGAAAAATATCTCCGGCGAAGCCGGATTTCTCCATACAATGCTGGCTTGCTATTGCTCGCCAGGAAGAAATCGACACCTGAATGGGTATAAACGTCTTAAAACAGTTGGCTGAATGGGGCCGAATGGATACGAGCCAGAGAAAAGAGAGAAAAGGAGAGAAAGATAAACAACAAAAACGATGACCCCCCTTAAGGCGCGCCATTACCAAAATAGCACCGAGGGTGTTAGTATCTTACCTCCCTCCTACCAAGATACATAGATACATAGATACTAGTCTATGTATCTTGCCTCCTACCACCACTAGTACAGTACGGTACAACATTCGTGGACCTCACCTATTTCTAATTAGGGAAGCATGTCGCTGGAAACGAATGCATGCCGATAATATTTTATACATAAACTTAAAAACAAAATATAGACTTACTATTTAATGAAAAGTAAGCTCCATCTAAAATAAAATAAATATAAATAAAATAAAAAATCCAAATAGGGTTGGGTTGGGTCATGTCCTATTATTCATCACCACCATACTATCGCATTTAAACACCTTAGTACATCATCACCACACGCCCAAGTTACCAACACTACAAGTTGACCACTTGCGAGTTTCAAGCTATAAGGAAGTTGGAGCTGTAGACATCTTATTTAGCAGAATTACCAGCTAAAATACGGTCGTAGAACATCTATAAATACATAAAACCCAATTCAGCATACTTTGTATTCATCAGAAACCTACATTATGATTGCATTTATATTTAAAAATCGATGTCTATACCTCCAACTTTCTTATAGCCTGAAACTAGCAAGGTCAAATTCCACAATAAAGTTTGATATTTGTTCCCCAGCTGATGATCAAGTGACATGTCCCCATCTTGGTTACTCGGCTATTACGAACAGTGTAGGCCTATAGCGAAATAAGTTGTAATTATGAAAAGTTGGCAATATTAGGACGTAGAGATATTGCGGTTTCATATATATACCCAGTAAGTATCGAGAAATCTGGCTGGAACGTCCCTTGATTTTGGCCCTGTCGCTCTTTCAACTCTGGGGGAGGCACTCGCTACAGAGAGTTCTGCCTTTTGTCTCCCTCACTCACATAGAAAGAAAAGAGATTCACATGATCGTCAGCTGAAATCAAACTGACTATGGTAAACACTCAGTACAACAATATCTAGCTGTTTACACAACACCGATACCACTACACCAACAGTTGACACATACAAGTCATCGCCATCCCACAATCACAACACCAAGGTTTCAAACGAAAGCCGAGTCCACTCTTTTTAGTTTCAATATTGTATATTTATAGCTAAAATTGTGGTTTATTGTTCGAATTATGTCTTTGGAGGTGATAAAATGGCCAAAACAATTTTATTTCATGTTAATTTGTCTGTATTCCTTCTTATTTCATTCCAAATCTTCAAACAAAATTGCTCTGGTTTGACACCCTGCGACAACACCACTTTCGTATCACACCAAGGCACTTCCAATACCAATTGTCCATGTCTATATACCAATAACACCATCACCACTACTACTGGTAGTCACCACCACGAGTTCCGTTCCTCTCTGAGATTTTATTTAAGAAAGACAAAAGTATTATTGAATTAGCATTTCATTGCAACAGTTGAATATGATACTAAACTTTACATTCAATGATACTATTTTTACTTACATACAAAAAAAAAAAAAAAAAAAATCTCAGAGCAACCTGTATCACCACCAACGACACCATTGTAACACTACCACCATCACCACTACTACCGTTATATCCTATCACCACCAACGTCACCACTGTAACACCATCACAACACTACCACCAATAACACCATCACCACCAGTTGCTCGTAGCCCGTATCACTATTTGTTCTAACAGCACACCATATAATAACACTGCATTAACAGGATTGGCACGTCTCCCCCATCACATTAAAGTACACACGCCAGCATGCTCACCACCCCCACTACTACATATCACCAATACTACACACTATCACCACTACCAACACTCCCTCACCACGAATACACCATATCACCACCTCCACACTGACGCGGGAGGACGATAAGTATACAATTAGAACCCTCCAAGGTGTACCAAGGAGACAGTGAGAGATTCGACGGAGCGAGCACGTACGTCCTTTCTCGACACCGGTCAAATACACACTGACTGTCTGAACTGAAGTCTGAGCGTTAGCAGCTGAGCTTTTCTGGCCCTCTCAGCTCTCACTATCAGCCTCTGAAGGGGAGGAAGGGTGCCAGGAGGGAGTCTGCCTCTATGGAGACTTGGGGAGTAAAGGCGATATCACACAAACAGTTTTCCTTAATTGTTATTCTTTATTTAATAAATTGTGTTGTTATTAATCTACCGTATTTTTTCTATTTCATTTTTGTTTTGTTTTTGCAAATCGGATCTCGAAGCTTCTGAAACCGATGATTATAATGGCTTTCTCACTGCCAGTGCCAATGTTTCTGCTTTTAACAACGAGCGAACAAATTACACACATTTCTGTCAGAGAGAGAGAAAGAGATAATTTGGCTCTGTCACTCTTTTGGCTTAAGGGGAGACACTCGTTAGAAGCAACCTACCTTTTATCTCCTTCATATACATAGAACAAAATACACATATACAGATCTATTTATGAATTTATTTAATTTTTTATAAACTGTTTACCGTACCGGGATGTAAATATTCAGTGTGTATAGAAGTTTTGTGTAGTTTTAATAGACATAAGACAGTAGTGAGGAGGGAGATGCTGGTACAAGAAAGAGGACACCACTGCAATAATTAGATATATGGCCAACAGAAGAATATAAGCTGTATCTTCCTTGACTCACAACCATCTTTAATATTTCCTGTTCTTACATTTTTCCATTAGATATTTCCTGTTCTTACATTTGTCCATTTGATATTTCCTGTTCTTACATTTTTCCATTTGATATTTCCTGTTCTTACATTTGTCCATTTGATATTTCCTGTTCTTACATTTTTCCATTTGATATTTCCTGTTCTTACATTTTTCCTACGGTCTAATTATGTTGTGCAATTGAAGGAAACAGGGAGGAAACATAATATAAATTTATAAGTAACTAAATGGACCAATCAAGAAAACATTCCCCCCCCCCCCCCCCCTTAACAGCTGACTTCTCATACCTGGTACCTAGGTAATAGGGAAATATTATTTATAACTGTGAAGGGGCACAGGGCCATGGGAGGGGCTTCGGTGTCCCGGGCGTTTCCGCACTCTCCTCAGCCCCTCGCCTGGCAGCGGCTTCGGTCACCTGGGCATTCGTTAGTGGTAAAGCTGAAAGGGTTCTGTGGGGGAAAAAAATATGTCTTCTCTTTCTATCTACATCGAGACAACAAACATTTCTATAGTAAATTATGCAGTTGAAATGTGTGTAATAATTGTCATCAATGTCTAAGCCAATAGATTAAACATCACTATCAACATTAGAACGTGTCTCTCTCTCTCTCTCTCTCTTAGCGAAATATTTAGCCTCAATATGAATACAAAACGCAACCACGGCTTTAAATTAGAATTGAAAAGGTTCAGCACTAGTATTTATGGAAACTTTTTCACATACAAGATCTGCTCTACCTGGAACAAACTTCCCTCCGAAGTTGTAAACATTTCTCAGTAGAGCAGTTCAAGAAGACAGTAGTTAGTATTTTGCACACTCTGTAATAAGTGTAATGCATTAAACAGTCTCTCTCCTTCCGATTTGAGTATCTCCTAGGAATGGGCAAGGTCTCCGAGATACTAACTATTCCTTGTAACTCTCTCTGGTGTGGTGACGTCATTACCGGTACCACAAACAGTTCTCTCTCTCTCTCTCTCTGTCAATCTGTGTGGTGGTGACGTCAGTACCCCAAACAGTTCCCATTCTGCTCTCTCCCCTCACACACACACATACACACACTCCACTCCCCTCGCCCAATTCTCGCCTCACCACCACCTCCTCTACCACCACTATCCCCACTACCACTACCACCACCACTATCCCCACCATCATCCCCACCATCATCCCCACCACCACCTCTCTTTCATAGCTTTCATAACCACTAGTGCCTCAAATTATGTATGTATGAGTTTATAGAAGTATACCGGTACATTTATATTTACACACTGGAATAGCCTACAGAGTCAGCGGCCTACATGGAGGGTTTCATATGGGTGATGATGAGAATGGTGAGATGGATGTGTGGTGTCAAACTGAAAGATAGGCTATCTAGTAAAGAGCTGAGGAGACGGTTAGGTAGCAAGAGTATCAATCATGTGATAAGATGCGTACTAGTAGACTTAGATGGTTTAGACATGTGGAAAGGATGGATGAACTAGGTTGGATGAAAAGATGCAATTCTGTAAAATATCTGGACACACGGATTATGAAGCAGCTTAAGTCATAGGATGAGGGAAAGTCAGACTGAGGGAGAAAATTCCAGAGCTTACTTGTTGAGTAGAAGAAAGACTAGGACAATCGGTGAACTCTTGGATTAGAGAGTAGGACAAAATAGGGGTGACAATATGAATTACTGAATGTGTAGTGCCGTATATGATGTTTTACCTTCATATTACACAAGACACAAATTTGTATCTACTGCCCATCTTTTGCGCCATATATTTTCTAGGTCCTATAGCCTAACTAAATTTCGAAGGACGTAATACACTAAGCAACTGAGTTCCCCCTTATTAGTCTATGACACTCATTCTCACTCTCTCTCTCTCACACACACACACACACAATCTCACTCTCTCTGTCTCACAACCACACTTACACACACACACACACACACATACACACACACACACACACACACACAGTCACAGTCTCTCTCTCTCTCTCTCTGGGTCTTATTTTCCCCTCTTTTTCGCTATCACCACTCAGTATAGGATAGGAATGATGGACGCCCCCGTTACAGCAGCCCTATAGCCTATATTCACACCTTATACCGTTTTCCTAGAGCTATAGGCCATAATATTTACATAATATATATATGCCATGACAATACTGTAAATTAATGGGGGGGGGGGGGGCAGGGGTCAGGATCCCCTTCTCCCTCATGTTTAGCTCCATTGGTTATGATATTGTAAGAAATTCGCCCTAATAGATTGGCGAATATAAGACCTTTCGTGCCATGTAGGTGTCTATTTTTGTCCTGGAGAGCGAAAGTAAGCCTGCAAGTTAGGACGAACCGGCTTCCGACCAGTCCATTTTCTACAGAAAAATACACAAATTTATCACGAAGCTTGATGGAGATCTAGGGAGGTTTAAACAAATAATAACCATAAAAAAAAAAAAAAAAAAAAAAAAAAAAAAAAATAATAATAATAATAAAAAAAAAAAATAATAATAATAATACACAATTACAATTTTCCAGTTTATTTTACACAATATGGATCTGAAATACCGTAAACCATGCTTAGGCCTACCCACTTGGGGGTATATTTTCAAGCTTGATGGAGATCTAGGGAGGTTTAAAAAAATAATAACCATAAAAAAAAAAATATATAATAATAATAAAAAAAAAAGAATAATAATAATAATAATAATAATAATAATAATAATACACAATTACAATTTTCCATTTTATTTTACACAATATGGATCTGAAATACCGTAAACCATGCTTAGGCCTACCCACTCTAGGTCTAGGCTAATAGAAAAGAGTACCGGTATGAAAAGGGTATACCGGTACCGTACTATACATTTACCTAACTATCCTTTGCTTAATTATTATGGAGGATATTGCTTTGTTTTTACATTTTCGAGTAATTTTAGTTAGTCCCTTAGCCTAAACACACAACAACGCTTTCCCAGTTTTCCTTCAAACTGAAAAAACAAATTAATAATAACAATAATAATATAATACATAAATAAAGCCCACTCAGAACCACTTCAAGCTTAATGTGTACATTTTTCGATAGATAAATATCTCGACCATATTCTCCCCACTGTTTCTGTCTCTTCACCTGTTCTTCCTTCCCATCCCATCACCTTACAATCTTCCCCACCTCCCACCCACACATACCAACCATGCCTTTCCATAAGATCCCCTCTGTTTCTGTTTCTTCACCTGTTCTTCCTTCCTAGCTACCTATGTTACCTATGTGGAGTTCGCGATTCTTGCTAGTAGCACCGAGGAGCGCACCGCCCTTCATTGTTGTTTGAAAATTGGTGCAGCAGACTTTTCGAAGGGGCGGAGCGCTCCCCTGCGAAGATGGGCTAGTCTGGCATCCCATCACCTTACAACCTTCCCCATCCCACTCACACATACCGTACCAACCATACCTTTCCATAAGATCCCCTTTGTTTCTGTGTCTTCACCTTCATCTTCCTTCCCATCCCATCACCCTACCCCCTCCCCCTTCCATCCCATCACCCTACCCCCTCCCCCTTCCATCCCATCACCCTACCCCCTCCCCCTTCCATCCCATCACCCTACCCCCTCCCCCTTCCATCCCATCACCCTTCCCCTCCCCCTTCCATCCCATCACTCTACCCCCTCCCCCTCCCCCCCCACCTCCCTACCCCCTCCCCCTCCCATCACCCTACCCCCTCCCCCTTCCATCCCATCACCCTACCCCCTCCCCTTCCATCCCATCACCCTACCCCCTCCCCCTTCCATCCCATCACCCTACCCCCCCCTCCCCTTCGATCTCATCACCCTACCCCCTCCCCTTCCATCCCATCACCCTACCCCCTCCCCTTCCATCCCATCACCCTAACCCCCTCCCCCTTCCATCCCATCACCCTACCCCCTCCCCTTCCATCCCATCACCCTACCCCTCCCCCTTCCATCCCATCCCATCACCCTACCCCCTCCCCCTTCCATCCCATCACCCTACCCCCTCCCCCTTCCATACCTTTCCATAAAATCCCCTTTCTTAGGGGAGGCTGAACCCTCCGCTGAGCCCAGAGATCAAAATTTCTAATTGTTGTGTTCTTGTTCTATAATGCTTCTTTCAACATAGGAAGGAACAAAAACACATATCGCATCCATAACCCCCCGGGCCGGGGGTTCGACCTCGACCCCCGAAAAACTAAAAAAAAATCTTTCAGCCACCCAAATTTTTTTTTGTGTCTGTAGTCTAAAGGGCTGCTGTAAGCAATAGAAATTATCATATGAGGGCATAAACACCCATATGACATCTCTAGGGCCCCCCCCCCCAAGGGGGCCCCAATATCATGGATTTTGGTAAAAAATTCGCTCATAACATCTGTGAAGCATGCCCCTGACGAAAATTTTGTTTAGTTGGTCATTAAACTCGATCTGCTATGTGCGCGCTATGGTAGAAAACGGAAGCTAAGGAGGACTAACTCTTTTATCTGCCCCAAAAATAATTTTGACTGATGAAAATCTATGAATGTCAGTAGTTTGCTATCATTTTTTGGCACTTACGAGTGCCACTATATTTTTATGTATTGCTCAAATGCATTCCCCTTCTAAATAGAGTACATAGGAGTACATAGGAACGCCTGTCCGTTTAAATAATTAGCGTTTTGCCGAAAATATCCGAGTTTTGACCATTTTGGAGTCAAATCAGCTGTAACCCAAAAATAATTATATAATATTTTTTTTTCAGCACCTTCTATTATTCAATAGGGGATAATTTAAATGGCACGTTGTAGGGGATGCTTGTAGGATATGCCATGCAAAAATTGCGGGAAATTTGAACAATTTTGAGTGACTAGATGATTTTACAATAGTGCAATGAAATTCTGAGCACGCACACATAGAGAGCTGATTTTTTCAGCGAGTCTTAGTATTTCCATTTGTAATAAGATGGTATAATGCCAGAAACACAATCTCTTATACAGGCTGACTTGGGGGTGTAAGGGTCAGCCTCTCCTTCCCTCCTCTCATAAGCAATTCATTCTCTTCTTGCCCCTCCTTCCACCTAGCACCACTCCTGCACCACTCATATCCTCCGCACTATAGCATATTCGCTGTAAGTAGGCGAAACAATCATGACCTCTATAGCCCCTGTCACTCGAAAAGGGCTGGAGCAAATGGGCTGTACAGTTCCACATCTATTCCTCGACTGACTCTTCCCAAATGGTGGGACATATTAGCTCGATTACTCTCGTCGCTTTTTTGAGTTACGGAGTTTAGATGTCATCATGCCTCGCCTAGTTACAGGGAATATACTATAGTGCCTCCCCAACCCCCTCCTCTCATGCACTTATAATATATGCCTGTCCCTATCATATCTGTGTAGCCAATAGATTTAAGGGGAGATGGTTCACTTTTTGGGCGATTTTTGCATGTATTCATTATTTTCTCTAGTTTCCTCCCTAGACCTCCATCAAATTAAAAAAACAAAAAACATCCATTAGATCCCCCTTCTAGATTAATTTGTACATTTTTCGGTAGAAAAATGTCCCGGCTCAAGGCCGGTTCTTCCAACATTACAGGCTCACTATCGTTCGCCAGGGAAAAAATCGACACCTAAATAGCACGAAAGGTCTAAATATTGACGAAGAAATGGGGCGAAAGGTATTAAAATTGACTAACTAATGGGGCAAACATCTTAACATCTGGAAACTAATGGGGCTAAACATGAGGGAGAAAGTGGTCCAGAAAACCGGGCCATCTCCCCCTTAAGGGAATATATATCACACCGGCGCTAATAGGTGTGCTTTGAATTAGGACCACAAATATTGGTTCACGGCTATAGGCGATAATTCTTGTTTGCTCCTATATAGTGAGTACACACACGTATACGTATGTGTGTGTATGTGTGTGTGTGTGTGTGTGCGTGTGTGCGTGCGTGCGTGTGTGTGTGTGTGTGTGTGTGTGTGTGTGTGTGTGTGTGTACTTACTCTAGTTGTATTGCGGGAGTGAGCATGCTCGTTATTT
This sequence comes from Paralithodes platypus, assembly GCA_032716605.1. Lineage (NCBI taxonomy): Eukaryota > Metazoa > Arthropoda > Malacostraca > Decapoda > Lithodidae > Paralithodes > Paralithodes platypus. The sequence continues at coordinate 20,236,718 of CM064484.1, forward strand.
CCCGCCTCCTATATGTGTAGGTGTTATATGTATCGTTGGAATGGTTGTGGATGTGTGTGTAGTCTGTATTTTAGCCAATTGGCGACATCGGAAACGAAGGCTTAGGGTGGATCTGTATGGTACCATTCTCACTATAGACGGTACCGTCTCGCCCGAAGGCTTCTCGCCTTGTACCATTTTTGTGTGTGTGTGTGTGTGTGTGTGTGTGTGTGTGTGTGTGTGTGTGTGTGTGTGCAACTACTGTCTCTGCATCATATACAGTATATACCAGGTTTTCACAATTAAAAGCGTATTTTGCTATAAAATATATGTAACAGCTGATACCAATTTAGGTGAATACATGGCAATTTACCGCCATTTCTAAATGTGCAGCTTCTCGGTCCTATCACTTTTTTTTCTGTTTTTTTTTATAAAAAGTATGATCAATTCTGCTAAATATTGATGGTCACGGCTCCAACTTCCTAATAGACTAAAACTCGCAAGTGGTCAATTGAATTCTTTGGCAGCTGATTTCTCGATACTTAATGGGTAAATATGAAATTGCTATATACTGTACCTGCGCCATAATAATGCTAAGTTTTCATAATTAACCATATATTTCATAACCAACTCTTCGAAACAACAGTCATTTTGGTGAAGACAGTGCAATTTACCATCAGCTGGACATAAATTGAGTCTAGGTAGTCAGATCGATAGCAACTAATTAACTTTTCGTGGGTTCCTCCTCTCTCTCTCTCCCATTTTCTGTTTCCATCTTCCCTCCTCTCTCGTGTAAATAGGCCTACACTGACACAAAGTAGGGGAATGAAAAATGTAATGAAAGTGTCTTAATAGTCTACCACCTAGTTCCACCCCTACTCTGTGCAACTCTCCAACCCAAGAGTGAAACGATACCGGTACCTCTGGGACTCAAAGGGGTAAATACTATCTCGATAACCCCTCTGAATAACGTAGGTCCTTCTTAATTAAACTGCATAAAATGGTCTAATTATAGCCACAATCAAAGGTAAAGAGGCGTCATCGTGATGAAGGGGTTAACTTACTCTTCGCCCTTCCCTCTCATTCCACTCTCTTCACTGCTTCGCACTTCACAATCTTCGTTCTTCCTCTCTTCCCTCTCATTCCACTCTGTCTTTCTTCTTCTGTCTTTTGCTCTTCCCTTTCATTCCACTCTGTATTTCTTCTTCTGTCTTCTGCTCTTCTCCTTCATTCCATTCTCTATCTTCATTAATCTTTTCACACCTCACATATTGCTCCTTCTACCCTCCTTCCTTCCTTCCCATACAAGTGATTTGCCTACAGGATCGAACCCTACAAATGACCCCCTGAGACGTCTTACTTTCTTCCTTCCTTACCTCACTTTCTTCTCGTTCCTCTCTCCTGTTATCCTTAACACGTAATTATCCTTCTTTCTTTACTTCACACGTCACATTTGCCTCCTTCCACCTCCTTCCTTCCCATACAAGTGCTTTGCCGGATTGAACCCTTCAAATTACCCCCTAAGACGTCTTATTTCCTTCCTCCATCTCCCTCCTTACCTCACCTTCTATCCTTCCTTCAGCCCCCTTCTATCCTTCCTTCATCCTCCTTCTTTCCTTCACCTCCTCCCTCTCTCCTTCCCATACAAGTGCTTTGCCTACCGGATTCTAACCCTTCAAATGGCCCCCTAAGACGTCTCAGAAAGGCTTTAAAAGGTACTAAAGCCGGCCCCAGCACTTCAGGAGTCCAATCCACTCCTGGTGAGGTGGAAAAGGACGAGAGAGAGAGAGAGAGAGAGAGAGAGAGAGAGAGAGAGAGAGAGAGAGAGAGAAGAGAAGAGAGAGAAGAGTAGAGAGAGAGAGAGAGAAAAGAGAGAGAGGAGAGGAGAGAGCGAGAGAGAGAGGGAAGAGAGAGAGAGGGAAGAGAGAGACAGAGACAGAGAGGGAGAGAGAGAGGGGGAGAGAGAGAGAGAGAGAGAGAGAGAAGAGAGGAGGAGAGAGCGACATGAGAGAGAAGAGAGGACAGAGAAACAGAAGAGAGAGAGGAAGAGAGAGAGAGAGAGAAGAGAGAGAGAGAGAGAGAGAGAAGAGAGAGAGAGAGAGAGAGAGAGAGAGAGTTTGGCTAACATTCGTCGATTTTATTCAACCCTTTTGAGAGTCAGGGGATTAACTTAGATTGTTTTGACTCCCCTGATTCCTAGAGTCATTGAACTAACTCCTCTATTACCTTACCTTACCTTTTGATGTGTTCGCCACTCTTCTAGCGGCACCAAGGAGCGCGACGCCCCTCGTTATGGGTGGTGATTTGGTGCAGTAGACTGTTTGAAGCGACAGCTCGCTCCCTTGCGAGGATGGGCTCGTTGTTAGTAAAAATAATGAAAAACGTATGTCATCGTAATAGTTACATAGACCCCCAGACCATATGGACCAAACGAGGTGATCCGGCCTTAAAAACTACAGGTAAATGATTCAGTCCCATATACTAAGACAGTGGAAGAAAAGGACAGCACATCAAAAGGGTTTACATCCGACCTGAAGAAGCTATACAGAGAAAAAATGTAACAACAGAAGCTCGTTCTCACATAATTAATATAGTTTCATATTTTGTTTTAGCAATTACAGTAACAAATTATATACCGGGTATATATATATATATTTGTTTTGAATTGGTAAGTGTAAATAAAGTTGGAATTGCAAACCGTTCATTATTCACAAAAGTTCAAGTAGAGTCATCGGAAACGGATATTAAAAAAAAAAAAAAAAAAAACGCAAATAATAGTAGCCTACCGGTACCCAATACTACACAAATAGTAGCCTAGTATCCAATACTACCCATACTCCAAACATAAAACAAAGGTGATAATCCTATTCAATGAGTACGGTAGCCTATCTACAGTATATTAGCGGTACTCCTCGTTATAGCCACTTATTGGAGTTTAGCCTACGAGAACACATGTGCACCCTCCAATAATACTGATACAATACGTGAATATCAGGTTCCGGCCCGTGGACTGTTTAGGAGGCTTGGGTGATCAGCTGGAAATTCCGTGCCAAAAGTCCTCGTTCAACTTCAACGTGGCCATTGATTTCATTGTTTCCATATCAATGAACCTATAGTTATAATCTCCCAAATACACGTACCAACTAAAACATTGTCACAACTTACTGTACTGGACCGGATAGCCGTATACCGGTGTGGTGAAGGATAGATGGATACCGGGTAGCTGGGATAGTAGGGTTGTCAACTTACCTGTAATACAAGAACATTATATTAATACACAAACTCAAAACCATGTGACACGTGTAGGGAAATATTAAAAACAACAGGCAGACAGAGAGACACACACACTCAGACCAACCCATCTTAGTCGGTGAGCGTACATTCCCTTCGAATAGTCTGCTGCACCAAATGACAACCCAGAACACTTCAGTCAAGAAACTCCAGGCAATACGGACAAACACACCAAAACTACGGATTACAAGAGTGTCACCGGTAGCCACTGAAAACAGGGCTTATATATTGACATAAAGATTATAATCCTAGTCACCAAATGTGTTAATCCATGCCTAGGCTAAGTTTTGGAGAAAATTTGATATTAGGGGAGGTTGGTAATTTACACCCTAGACCTCCATCAAGCTTTAAAGAAATATCCTCAAGACCCGCATCAAGATTAATTTGTACATTAGGAATATATATATATATATATATATATATATATATATATATATATATATATATATATATATATATATATACAGTAGTATATATTATCATTATAATGAGAAACAGATATATTGACTCAGATCCTTCCAGTGCCAGACCAATTCACAAACAAGTACTTACATAAATATAGCATAGCCTATATGTAACTACCACACTAGCCTACAGTATGTACCGGCATTAATTAGGGCCCTACAGACTTTCCCCACACCACAGGTATTTACATGTAATACAAGCCTGTTCACCAGAGCACATATCTCCGCCAAGCGTGAAATTCTAGGGAGTGTAGTTACTAATGAGAGAGACGCACAGTCACAAATCGCACACACTCTTTCCCAATAATATTTCACACACACAGGCCAAACTCACACATAGTCACAAATCACACGCTCTTTCCAAATTATCTTTCACACACGCAGACCAAGCTCACACATACAGTCACATATCACACACACTCTTTCCCAATTCTCTTCCACACACACATACCAAACTCACACAAAGTCATAAATCACACACGCTTTCCCAATTATCTTTTAAACACACCTGTAGCCAAACTCACACATACAGTACAGTCACAAAACACACACTCTTCCCCATCCTCTTTCACACACACATTGACACAAAACACGCAACACTCACACACGGACGTAAACACACACAACCGCACTCACTAAACACGATAACTCACTCACTTTTTCTTTTTTTAACACAAACACACAGTCACATACACTCATACAAAGCCAGAAAACATGCAAACACCTCTCTCTCTCTCTCTCATTCGCACTCTCTTCATATTCTCTCTCTCTCTCTCTCTCTCAACTATCAGGCTAGCACATCGCAACGTGACTCCCTCGGCGGTCAAGAACGTGAAGCGATAAACGTTCACTTTTTGTCAGCAGTCCGGACATACGAGCCGGCTGAAGGACCGACAGGCACGTACACACACATGTGCACACGAGGAACGCACATACACAAGGAACGTTCATACTCAAGGAACGTACATAACACACACACAATCCAAGACATACTAGCCGACTGGTGGACCTACAGACACGTACACGATTACAGGTGCATCTAACACGCACCTACAACACACATACATATACACATACATACATACATACAGCCTAGACATACGATCCGGGTGGGGGTTCTACAGAAGTATACACACACACACACATTAACCCGTCTACACACACACACACACACACACACACACACACACACACACATTAACCCGTTTACACACACACACACACCCACATGAATATATTGGCATGACAGAGGGTATATACACGTAACACGTAAACTATATTGTTCTATCTCACACACACACACACACACACACACACACACACACACACACACACACACACACACACACGCACACACATTAACCCGTTTACACACACACACACCCACATGAATATATTGGCATGACAGAGGGTATATACACGTAACACGTAAACTATATTGTTCTATCTCACACACTCACACACACACACACACACACACACACACACACACACACACACGCGCTAGTTAAGAGGGAGGTAGTTGCCTTTTCTGGACCCCCTTTGCCCTCATTTCTAGTCCCATTAGTATTGACATTTTAAGACGTTCGCCCCACTATACTTTGACGATTTTCTTTGTCAATATAAAGACCTTTCGTGCCATTTTACATGTCGATTTATTACCTGGCGAGCGATAGCTAGCCTGTAATTTTGGAAGAACCGCGGAACATCAACACAAATATACAAATTAATCTCGAAGGGGGATCTTAAGGATAATTTGTATAAGTTTGATGGAGGCTTTAGGAGGAAACACAAATAATAATACATTAATTAATAAATAGCCTACACAAATAAATAACACCTCCTCCCTTAAGGGGAGGTCTCCACTTGAGGGATTTTTTGCTTGACCCCTTTCTCCCTCATGTTTAGCCCCATTGCTGTTGATATTATAAAACGTTTGCCCCATTAGTTTAGCAATTTTAAGAACTTTCACCCCATATTAAGACCTTTCGTGCAATTCAGGTGTCGATTTTATCCTGGCGAGCGATAGCGAGCCTGTAATTTAAGAGGAACCGGCCTTTGGCCGGGACATTTTTCTACCGAAAAATTTACAAATTTATCTTGAAAGGGACTCAAGGTGGTGCAATTTTAAGCTTGATGGAGGTCTAGGGAACAAACTAAATACCTCCCCTTAACACAGTGCCCGGTGTAAAGAGTTCGCTCGGCCTCCACACAAAGATTTACCACGATGATAATACGTTCTTTGTTTGTCATTATATGTACCGGTACAGTCGTCCACATTAGCTCCATTCCTCGTTTTGATCGTATGTGTGAAAGCAAAATTAGTATGTATGAATTATTTTAATTATCAGTGGACTAATCAGATGATCTAACCACGGCATAAGAAACTACACTCGTGATTCAACCATGCGCAATATATTTCCTTGTTGTCTAAGATCACGGAGAGGAACAGAACTTATGTGGGCAACTGTATACATACGGTAGTAAAATTTTAAATATTCATATACGGTACCGGTATAGGCTACCAGTATACGGTACCGGTATAGGCTACCAGTATACGGTACCGGTATAGGCTACCAGTATACAAATATATTATGATCCGGCTAACATCAAATTATTTTACGGAACTTTGAATTAATGTTCTCAAGTTCCTAAATAGGCCTATATAAGCTAATAGGATATACAGTACCGGTATATATATATATATATATATATATATATATATATATATATATATATATATAGAGAGAGAGAGAGGTATATATATATATAATATATATATATATATATATATATATAGAGAGAGAGAGAGAGGTATATAGATATATATACCGGGTATCCTACCGGTATATAATACGCGTGCTTGTGAAAGATGTCAAGGTTATAATCACATGAGTGTATGATTGAGACATGGGAGAATGATAATTGTGGTAAAGGAAAATGCGAGAGAGCGCGAGGGAAATCGTGTGTGTGTGTGTGTGTGTGTGTGTGTGTGTGTGTGTGTGTGTGTGTGTGTGAAAAGCAGCTCCCATAACTGGATACCGATATTAATATTACCGGTACCTCTTGAATATTGTACTTGTCCATATAATTCATAAGGTTGCATTTTTGTACCGTACCGTATTCGATAAAATAGAGTATAGGTCTATGCAAATCAACCCATATACTTACTGGCATTCCAGGGTCCAATTTTACACGGGTAAATATTTATAGGGTAGACCCATACTTAATCATAATTTAACTGCCGGTATTGAGTAACTGACTGAGTAACTGTACTAGGCTATACTGTGGTGATGGGCTGGTCTATCAGAGTGAGAATTGAGCGATCTCTGCCACACCCATAGCTTACTCTGACTGTTCCTTTTACTTATATATTTTCTAGATCTCAAGTGACGGCGTCTCTTCCGTGGATTGACCTCCCAATCTACCAAGATTGGAAGCCAAAGCGTCACATTTTTCCTTTGCCCCTCGACTTTCTCTTCATAATTGCTGAGGGGCACAGGGCCCTGGGTGGAGCTTTGATTTCCCGGGCGTTTCCGCACCCTCCTCAGCTCCCCGCCATGGAGTGGCTTCGGTCACCCAGGCTTTATTGTGGTCGGCAGGGAGGGTTCTGTGGGGGCGCTCGGTTATGGCCTTGGCCTTGCTCGGGGCCTTAGGGCTGTTCAGCCAGGCAGCTTGGGGAACAACAACAACAACAACTAGGCTATACTATAAAACTACAAGACACCAAAATACAGTCAACCTTCGTTAAAAACAATATTTATATATCACATAATGACTAGCGGTACTGAAACTATAATATTATCGGTACGGTATATTACTACCGGTAAACTACATCACCAATTTACACAATCACATTAAAAATAATATGCATGAATAACAGATTGCCATGAAATACACATCAATTAAAAATAGCATGAAGTCCGTTACCAGTGTTCATCAGACCATTAGGCTAGTGGTTAGTGAGACTCGTGAGTTCCATCAATCGTGAGGTTAACAACTTGGGAAGTGCCTTGCAATGCCAAATTTTTCCTCTTGTCGACTCATAGGTCCGTATAGCCTACCTCGATAAAACCCGTATTCTTAGACAAAACCCGTATGCTTAGACCAAAACCGTATTCCTCGACAAAAACCGTATTCCTCGACAAAAACCGTAGTCCTAGACAAAAACCCGTATTCCTTGACAAAACCCGTATTCCTTGACAAAAACCGTATTCCTTGACAAAGACCAAGCTAAATTTGTACATTTTTCGATAGAAAAATTTCTCCGGCGAAGACGGATTTCTCCATACAATGCTGGCTCGCTATCGCTCGCCAGGAAGAAATCGACACTTGGATGGGAATAAACGTCTAAAACAGTTGGCTGAATGGGGCCGAATGGATACAAGCCAGGAAAAGAGAGAAAAGGAGAAAAAGATAAAAAAAAAGGCCGGTGACCCCCCTAAACTGCTCTACAGAACAACACCAACATCTACTACCTTGGTCAATTAGGTCACAGGAACCAATGCACCATGTCAGGAATCACTTTCTTCTAAACCATGTACACTTTCAGAAGTTTTCATAATAAAAAATAGGTCTATTGGGCCTAAAAATGGTCTAAATAAATAAAATAAATATACCGTTGGAATCACAACGGCAAGAGGAATCGCTACTGTATATATACCTTTGAACACACAAAATTCGAACATGACCTGCCAAGGTACTCACTCGGCTTCGCCTGGACCAAGTATTTTTGTAAAATAATGTTTGATCCTGGCCGAATGGCTTTTTTAATATGGAATATAATACCATGTATGGAAGGTGTTGGGCGAGAGATATCGAATGGCACCAGGTATTATTAATTTGGACAATTAGTTTGGGCTACAGAAGACTTTTAAAGTTGAAAAAGTGCTCATTTCGGGCGTTTCTGGAAGTCAAATCAAAATCTAAATCCTAAAGTAATGGTCCGATTTGAATGTTGTTTGTGCCATTGGGTTAAGCGGGTGAAAATGTACTTGTGGTAGAAAATTGAGCAAAATCTATGGGTGATTAAGAAGTGTTCATAATAAAAAATAGGCCTAGGCCTATTGGGCCTAAAAAATATATAAACAAAAAATATACCGTTGGAATCGCAATGACGAGAGTAATCTATATATACCCTTGAAAACACAATATTAAACATTATAAATAAAATTAAATTTAAAAATAGGTCTATTGGAGAGAGAGAGAGAGAGAGAGAGAGAGAGAGAGAGAGAGAGAGACACTTGTCATCCATTCAACTAATGATCTTAACAAAGAATCTGAAACAATCACAAGTGAGACCATACCGAGTAGCCCAAATGATTCGTTTGGTTCCTCACTGATGAAACTCACTCACTCTCACTCTCTCTCTCTCTCTCTCTCAACTGACAATTACGTTCTACACCACAACGGAAATAGTTTGATTTTGTTTCCTAACGTTTTGGACACAGGCATATAGGGTTACATGCCATACCCGAACGGTAGATCATTTCCGGGAGCCTGCTATAGTCGGTTTTGAAAAGGTGTCAAAATGGAGCAATATAGTCTGCTTTTGATTTGATGTGTTCGCCGCTCTTCTAGCGGCTGTTTCGAAAAGGTGCCGTTTTGTTTGAAGACTTAAATGAATATGAGAAGGGATACAAGAAAATCAACATGAAATAGTAGTGTTGGCCATTTTATCACTCCCAAAGACATATTTTGAACTATGAACCTTAATTTGTCTTTACATATACAATAATAAAGACTAAACATAATGTACGGTACTCGGTTTTCGTTTGGCACCCTGTTTACAATTATTTTCAACTGACGCTAAACTGCAAAGTTCCCATTAAGATTTCTCAATTATTTTGAAGATTATGTAGTGAAGTACCGGTACGGTGCTGATTATATGAACTTGGTCTGTAATGATGCAAAAACATACCGTAGTAGTTTCATATTTGTCCATTAAGAATCGAGAGATTACCGTAGATGCTAAGGAAGAACCGGCTGCTACCGAAAAAAAGTACAATTTTGTCTCGAAGAAGGGTCTTGGGGGTATTTTGCAAGGCTTGATGTAGGTCTTCGGAGGAAACTAAAAATAATAAATAAATAAATACAATTCTGCCCTTAACAGTTTGGCCTGGTGAGCGTCTTTCCGTTCGTGGAGTCCATTACATAACGAGAGGGAGAGGATCAGAGTAAAGGTAAATAATACTAAATAGGGATTGGCCTAGTCAACCCTCCTTTTCTCTCCTGTCTATAGGACCACCACTTGATTTCTCGCTTTCTTGCCAATTAAGGCCTATCTTTACAAGTGTATATATATATGTATATATATATATATATATATATATATATATATATATATATGTGTGTGTGTGTGTGAGACAGAGGAAGGGGGATGGGAAGTGTCAGTGTAGGGGGAGGCGATAGCACAGTGGATAACGTGGTTGACTGCAGACCTAATGGACCTCAGCTCGAATCCACGCCAAACATCAGGGTTTTTTCTGAGGTGATCTGATCGTTCCTGCGTTCCACAATTATCCTGGCTACACCGACACGTCAAGAAAATACCCCCTATATCGTCACCATACATAGCATAGAAGATGTACAGTATGTATGTAGGCTATGTATAACTATATACTCAGGCACATACCCCATTGCTGGGGGTGGCCGACTTGAGACAAAGCCCAAAACAGAAACAACGTTCAAGTATTCTAATTATCAGGGTCCGGGACCACTTTCAAGTTCCCTTGGCCCTTTCTCAGTCTCGATGAGTAGGAGAATTTTACAAGCATAGAAGATGCTATGATCAACCGTATTCATAGTGCGGCCGTGACGTCAGGTCACGTGACAATAATAAACAAACCAGTACCTGGCCCTATGGTACGGGGCTGCCGCGCGCTTGTACACAAAGAGACTGGTCAAGTTTGTGTTGTACCAGGTTGTTTTAGCACACACGGACAAGATAATGTGTTTTTGTATTGATTTCAAACAATCAAAGATGTAAGGAAAATATATTAAGGAAACAATAACAAGCTCCACAGCAGTAACATAAAACAATATGATGAATAGATGATAAGACTGAATATTGAGCTCTCTCCTTTAATATGTGTGGATGTTTGGATTATTATGAACATATCTTAAGTAATTTTACCCAAATGTATATAGGCCTTATTTCATTCATAAAACTACAGATGCATACAGTACCTATCAGACGGCAACGGTCAATAAGAGTAAAACAAATATATTATTTTGTATATAAAGCGCAAAGCTCTTTATCATCCATCGCCGTCTGGAAACTGTCTAATATCTTCTTGTATAAGGACTAGGCTTAATAATTATCTGTACTGATATTTATTGTCTCATTTTACACAATATATTTGTATACACATTTATGTTTATCGATGTAATAGGGAGGTAACCGTAATTCACGGCAAAGCGTATACCATTAGCCTACACTAGATTGCCGTATCCTATGCAAAGCCAACTGAAAACAAAAGATTAATAGGACACCAACAATCTATTAACCACATTAATGATGTACCGTATATGAAATGTTTGTTATGGTGGATGGGTGAGGGTAGGGGATATTTTTCATGTGTTTTCGACCATTCCATTCTTACACAAGATATGTTTATATCAATCTATTTTACCTTCCATAATGAAAGACAATACGATTAATCACGAAGTGTAGCCTACCGGCAGATATATAACAAACGTATATATTATATACTAAATGAAGAGACAAGGAATAATCGTGTGTCTTTAGACCTCTTCATATAGATTAAAATGTAGGTTAAGGTACATATACGGTACAAGTATATCGTTTGCTTCAACAGACACATTCCATGATAAATAACAAGGAACAAAGCACAATGTAAGGCAAAGCTGCTAGATGTAAAGTAAGTACCGGTAATAAAACGAAACATGAAAAGAGTTGATTAGGCTATGCCCAACATTACCGGTATCTATCAACTGAAAATATACATATATTATAATCTATATTTTATTAATTTCACCTCAAAATACCGGTATGCCAATTTTGTGAATAGGTCATTTATATAATATGCTTACGTGTCGGATAAATTGCGTCTATATATGCAGTGAAATTTAGACTAAATTAAGTAGTCTCGTTGGCAATATAAGCAAAATCCATCATAGTTTTACCATTTTAATGCAGCAAAATTATATAAATCTGAACTTGACTCTTTTGCCAACCATTGGCGTGCAACAATATCAAACCCACCAAACCTACCTAAGAATTAACTTAACTAACGGTTTATTTGAGGAGGTTTAAGCAAAGTCCGTTGTATAAATATATGTTACCTTCCATAATAGGAGAATATACGATTTATCATGAAGTTTGTCGGTTGAAGCAAAACTATATACCTGGTACCGGTACCGTTTATGGACATACCTTACCTACATTATGATCCATGTGAATTGGTCTAAAATTCTGGTGTAAAATTCATCAATTTACAGTTAGTATTTTTAAGTCTAGCCCATATATAAGGTGATATTTGGTGTAGGTTTTAACTTTTAAACTTGTTTGACATCAAATGTTCATTAAAATCCAAACTCGATCGGTTATATTTTGTCAACTCTGGTATTTCTATGGTTGCGGGATTTTTGCGGGTAGAGGGTATTACAATAAGCTAAATACATCGGAGATTTGACCATATTAATTAACTAAACCTGTATTATGCATCACTGAAATTATAAGTAGGCCTAGCCTATGTACCGGTAGATTGTGTTACGTGCCTTTAACCCTTTCTGTACCGGTGATGTACTTATCATTATATTCTGGCCACTATTAGACGATTTTGTACAGCTTAGGAAGGACGTCTACATATTACAAGGCTACAGCCTATCTCAATTAATCCTTTTAGATATCATATATCCTTCCCAAGCTTAGACAAAATCGTCTAAATGTAGCTGAAATCAAATACAAAAAGACGGGTACCGGTAAAGAAGGGGTTAATATTCTGTTCTCAAAGATTTCTGTACGGTATTCATGCGCAGTTCTGCTGTTGTAACAAGGCTTATAATCTTAATAGTATCTCTAATTTCCAAAACGTAGACATTATTTGATATCTCTCTCTCTCTCTCTCTCTCTCTCTCTATATATATATATATATATATATATATATATATATATATATATATATATATATATAAAAAATAAAAAAACATATATTACAGAAAGGAAGTGAGTAATGGAATGTTGGTGTCATATAACAAACCTTTGTTTTCTGCTTCGCCTTCGCTCGCATAGTAATCATTACAAAAATATATGGAAAACGGATAAATATCAACATACTACTGTATGGTGTAAAATTATAAAATCGACATGTAAATAATGATAATACAGTATTTAAGTTAGCCCAGTATATAAGGAGATATAGTCGGTGTTGTTCACTCTTCATACACCCTGCTTTTATCACAAGGCAGTACGGTACCGGTAATAAGTCTTCATTGTCGTAATTTCCCTCTATTTTACCCTAGGGACCCTCCCCCTTCAGAACACTAAGAATGTATGGCGATAACTCAATTTCCACAGTGTTCACGTTAGACACGGCATTACGAGCATATAAAGTAGAAACCGATTCAATCGCACAGAGTTCAACGTGTGTATTTACTTGGGAGTAGCGGGCCAATGATGCCCCACGCCGTCTGGTGGAGAAATCGGAACTAACCCCGTGCACACTATGAATAAATGCTCTCTCTAAATAAAGTGACGTGTATAAATAAGGTAGGCCTATTGTTATCTAGAGTGGCAGAAAGGAAGCAACCAACACATTAAAGATCAACTGTCACCATCTAAATTCTAGAGCAACATATGAAGCACTCAACATCTCGAAGCTTCAAATGGATAATCTCGGGGCCTCACAAGTTACAGGCTACTGAACAGCCTACAGTGCCGAGGTTGAGACATAGAAGAAAAAAATGTGTTGGAAAGAAATGAGGTGTGCTTGTTAAGTGTGGTGAAATGAAACGGAGGAGGAGGTGTTGGTGAGAGTTAGCTGGATTACAGGTACTCTCTGTGTAGGTGAGGCCCAAATAGAAACAGTTGGGGAAAGCCAGGCGAATGAAACAATAATTTCAGCAACTCTTTATCATATCACCAGTTAAGAGCTACGGTACTGGTTGGGTTGTCCAGTCACCACTATTTCCATATTATTTCATCTGGCAGCCCTTCAGCAATCGGTGGACCTGATATCAGTCTCCAGCTGCAACCCCCGTGCAAGTTGCAATTACACGCTCCTTTGGCTAGGGGAACCAGACAGAGAGAGAGAGAGAGAGTGTGTGTGTGTGTGTGTGTGTGTGTATGAGTGATTGTGTGAGTGACTATGTGTGAATGAGTGTACGTGTGTGTCACTGTGTGTGTGTGTGTGTCTGTCTGTCTGTGTGAGTATGTGATTGAGTGTGACTGTGTGACACTGTGGGGGTGTGCATGTGTGGCAGTGTGTGAGACAGAGAAGTGTGTGTGTGGGGGGGCGGGTCAGTGTAGCGTGACGGAAGGTAACGGAAGGGTTGTCACTTGCGGCGATCGCGTTGTTCGTATGGCGCTAGTGGTGGTGATGGTCGAGGTGCTGAAAAATGGTACCGGTAGTAGTCTCTTCTTTACCTCTTCTACTATACGGCAACGCAAATATAATCTCTCTTATGGGGAGAGATAGATGAATATATATATATATATATATATATATATATATATATATATATATATTATACACAATAAGTAGATAGATAGAGAGAGAGAGAGAGAGAGAGAGAGAGAGAGAGATGAGAGAGAGAGAGAGAGAGAGAGAGAGAGAGAGAGAGAGAGAGAGAGAGAGAGAGAGAGAGAGAGAGAGAGAGAGAGAGAGAGAGAGAGAGACTAAAGAAGGATCACTGTGGGAAAGGAAAGTAGAGAAGAGGGAGGATTACAGTAGGCACATTCTCTACTTAGTGGTGTGTGTATGCCATTCAGGGAGTTACGAGTTACAAGGAATACTTATTATCTCGAAACCCTTGCGGTCCATTCCAGGGAGATACTTAGCCAGGGTCCAGAAAATATACTCCCTTAACCCTACTTTAAGTGAAATACTATCTACACTCTTCTCATATTGCCTACGGTCAACCTTGGACTCAATCACCCCCGCAATTTACCGGAGGATAACAGGTTTTTCACAATACGTAGACGGAGGTCTTTAAAACAAAACAAAACTTGGACATCCATCTCAAGTTGGTGCCTGATCAGCCATGCTTCGCGGGGGTGAGAGCTGCCCCCTTGAATAGCCTGCTGCATCAAACATACTCTGGGGGAGCAGCTCTCGCCGAGGCCACTGAAGGATAGCCAAAACAACATAAGGTAAACACAAGGTAAAGGTAAACGGTAAGGTCCTTGGCTATACTGTATACCGGTATGTGAAAGATATATTCCAAAGGCTCATGAACAAGGCGATAGGCTGAAGTACCGGTACTTAAATCAACAGTTAGAAAGTTACAATAACAATGACGAACATGCTCTAGTCGACCGTCGAGGCTATGTTAGGACATTCTTCTTACAGTAGAAGATATACCGGTATTTTTGTATATCACTAATTGACAGTTGATCTGTCCATTAATTAATCTCTATCTCTATCTCTCTCTCTCTACATTATACCGTACTTCAAAGGTACCGGTACCGGTATTATTCTTCTGCTCTGTCTCTCTCTAATTTGCAGTTAATCTTTATATTTGTCAGTCTCTCATGCAGTAGGCTACAACACTATTTTTCCGATATCACTCTGACATAGGGCCTACAGGTATTGTAATTAGTCCTCGCCATTCTCCTTCTGTTCATGTTCTCAGAGGCAAATGGTCTACAGTATGTCCTCTTGGACATATAATAATAGAAGCTAGCTACCGGTACCGTACCGGTATCTTATTTTTATTACAGAAAACTCTTCAAAATGTATAGCAATATCGATGCCTTCCACTATGGACAGGGTATGGTGTCAAATATCTTGTCTATTTTGCTATACACATACGGTATGTTTATTTTAGAGTCATATCCAGCCCGGCCAATATGACAGAATAATGTGATAAAGGCCAGCCAATATCCCGTTGTTCAGTAAGGAATTAGACGAAACGGGGAAAATCAATCAATCACAAAAAGAGAGGCATTCACCTATGTTCACTATGTAGGGTTCGCCATTCTGCTAATGGCACCGAGGACCCCTTCGTTGTGGTTTGCATATTTGTGTAGCTGACTGTTCGAAGGGGCGGAGCGCTACCCTGCGAAGATGGGCTCGTCTGGCACTTTTGCAGTTCGACATCAAGGGCTCTCTTGAAGCTGTATTTGGTCACCTGACTGATGTAAACATATCTAAGGTGACGGAGACGGCTGTCTGACTGTCATTGGGGGTGGTTGTCATTGCGGGTCGGCGAATTCATGGTCTAATTTTGGGGTAAACTAGACAGCCCTGGTGATTGTCGGTAATTTTCAAGAAGACACTCGCCTTTCCCATCCCTATTCGGTTCAACTCTCAAACCCAAGAGTGAACCGATTTTCCCAGTATTTCTACTACTCAATAAGTAAGCTCTTGAACTCTCTCCCTCAATCTGTCTTCCCCTCATCCTATGACTTGTACTTCAAGCTCGAGTCCAGACATTTTGACTCTAACTTACAGTACGGTATGGTACCTTGAATTTGGCTCTCTTTTATTCTTTCAAATTTAGGGGTGGGGGGGGGGGGTCACTTGTTACATGTGTTTTGCCTTTTGTCTTCTTCATACACACACAAATATAAAAAAAAACTTTCAAAATACACTTACCGGTACCCGGTACCGGTTATATATTAATGTACGGTAAGTAAGTACCGGTATGCATAGGCTATATATACTGTACTGAGGCACAATACCCCATAGCTGAGGGTGGCCGACTCGAGACAGAGCCCGAACAGAAACCTGGAAAGTTCCAATTATTAGGGTCCGGGACCACTTTCCCTCGCCCCTTTCTCTGTCTCGTTGAGTAGGAGAATTTTATAAGGAGAGGAGGATTCCTAGCCTCCTGCCCCATGAAGGAAAAGTAGGACAGTAAAAACGACAAACAGAACTGGCTAAGGTTAGGTAGAGGATGCCAAACCTCACTCTGGATAGGACCAGCCCTCACCCAAATGGGAGCTTTGCCCCCCCCCCCCCCCCACCATCATCTATTTTACCAGTAGGGAGCCAAATTAGAGCTTTACCGACTTTGATTAGGCTACTCCATATGGAGATTTTTTTTTTTTACAGTCCTTTATAGTGCCCAGATAGGGTACCAGTAATACATTTTCGATGGTTGAATCAAATTTTAATATGATCTTTGCAACATCCTTATTACCGGTATATAATACCGATAGCCTTCAAATGTTGAGAAAAAATGTGTGGTCATTTCGTAAATAAGTACCGGTATGTACCTGTAGGTAAGGATGTAGTATTCGGGCGTACCGCTCGACTTGTTTACACTACTCGTGATCATGCCCGTCTATTTAGACTGCCATGGGATACAATAATAGGTTGCCCTCATCCCCCCCCATGATTTATTGTTATAATCATATATATATATTGCCACTTTGCCAGCAGGGGGCAGATAACAAAAATAGCCGGGCACTTAACTGCGAGCACACGACCTATGTAAACATGAAGACCGTACGCCCAGATACTACATCCTTCCCAATAAGTACCGATACCCATTCAAGGAGCTTACAGGCTACAGCCGCAGTTCGCACGCTCTCTACATTCTTTTCATATTTGAACGTTTTGGGGGTTGACCCCCTCACCGCTCCAAGACTTATTAGGCCTACACATATTACATACCGGTACATACATAAATCATATATAAGTTTAAAGACCGTTTTGTCCACAGAGAATGTGGTTACAGTCTCACGACCTAAATGGCATCTTTACAGGCGGCCCTGTCAAGGACTGCCTCTGTTGTAGTTCTTTATTTTAAGATCGGACCGGAGTACCCGAGCCCATGTCATTCTAGGAATCTAGGTCCACCCCTACACGCAGCTCCCCCCACATTCACAGTCCGGCATTTCTTCACCCAGTTCTGATCATCCATTCTTTCTCCACATATCCAAACCAACCAAGTCGGCTCGTGCGCATCACTTCACTGACACTCCTAATACTCAGACGCCTTCTCAATTCCTAGCTCGATACCCTGTCCCTAAGATTAGGCTAACCCCACACATCCATCTCACCATTTTCTTCTCATTCGTTTCCATTCTATTAATCCTCCGCTTTAAGCGGCCATGTCTCCGAGGCATAGGTCATCATTACTGTATATATACGGTATATACTGTACTTGTATATAACGGATGCATGGCATATATATATAGGCTATATATATATACAGTCGACCCTCGATTTAACGGGCCTCGATACAACGGATTTCGGATTTAACGGACTCTGTCCGTAGCCAGACAAATTTCCCAGTAACGGACATGTTACTGGAAAATCTGTCTGTTAGGTGGCGGGCACATATTAAGAAAAACAACTTTATTTGTATCGT
This sequence comes from Paralithodes platypus, assembly GCA_032716605.1. Lineage (NCBI taxonomy): Eukaryota > Metazoa > Arthropoda > Malacostraca > Decapoda > Lithodidae > Paralithodes > Paralithodes platypus. The sequence goes on from CM064484.1 coordinate 20,254,957, forward strand.
TGAATTGTTTATTCTCTTCTATCTACTGTTTACCTATATTGTTTTATTCTCTTCTATCTAATTAGGTTGAACTTATATATAGAAAGTTTAAAATCTGTATTATTTTGGCATGTTTGGGCAAAAACAGAAGTCTGGTGGGGATTTTCCAGTAACGGACTTTTTCCAGTAACGGACAAGCTTTTCCCCCATTAGTCCGTTAAATCGAGGGTCGACTGTACCGGTATGTATATATATAGCGGCAGCAGGGGCAAATAACCGCTGGTTGTGGGATTATTTCAGAACCAAACATCAAATCAGACATGTAGAGCGTGCGAATATTGCCGCGGTTGTCTCCTTTAATATTATCCAAGATTTTGCTGCTTTCTGCAGAAACAACAAAAAGAAGAAATGGTAATGTAAGCTAAGACGCTAGGTATGATGCAATGATGTTGAGGGATAGCTTTTAGTAGCCTATCGGCTAGTCATTAGTATTCTTACACCTTCCCCAGGCTTCTTTCTTCACTATAGATGTTTTATTTCTTGATCTTCTCACTGGGGTCCTTCTTTTCTAGGCTATATGTTTACTAGTATTCCAAATATGATGTCACTTTTTTTCGTCTTTCTTATTAGGCTAGGCCTAGGCCCTAATCCTTTTCTTGTTACACTTTTCTTATCACTTATTATTTTCAAAAACTTTAGTTGTCCTAATTTTGACTGTGTTCTTAATTTTCTGTTCTTCCGTAAAGTTATTTTATATTCTTTTCTCTCCTTTTCCAACACCTATGCTATGTAGGCTAAGTATTGCTTTATCTCCTTGTTTCCTTTTTTTTAATAGCCTAGTACCGGTAACTCTCCTATTAGTTTTCAGTGTTTTGGATAGGCCTAGGCCTTTGTAATCTTTATATTTTGGTCCTTATTTCATTATAGGCTTATTCTTCACATTCCCGGATTCTGCATTTAAAAAGTGTGACTGCACCTGCTGTGTTGTCATAAACTTATGATTAGGCCTAGGCCTAGAAAAAAATAGCCTAACGGTCCTAACCTGATATTGTAATTCTCAGGCTAGCCTAAAAAACTGTAAACATGACCAACGTTAGGCTAGCTGTACTGTACCTAGCCTAACCTACTCTACTCTTCTAGACTAGACTAAACTACAGACTAACGTTAGCCTACCCTTGCCTACTAATAATTCAACATGCGATAAAACACGTCAGACACTACACAGGAATGAAACCACGCAGCCATAACGATGACATCTTGTTTCTTGTTGGCTTTCAATGGTAGATAATAACATGGTTCATTCCTGGGCGAGTTCCTAACCAAAACAAAAGCCATAGGGGCAACGACCAGAAGCCTCACCCCTGTCTCCACACCTATTCCTATATTTACTGGCTATACTCACCACTTTTGAAGACCTCCGGAGTGTCCGGGTCTGACGAGTCGTCGCTGAAGTGTTCCATCTTGAAGCACTAACACTTACACTTGTTAATATACCACCAGCGTTACATTGTTACACCCAAATTCGATCACTGACAAAACAAAACGCCATGACAGATGCCGATTTGGGGGTGACATCTTTGGTTTGTTGTGGGTCTGGGCTATCTCTATATGAAAATGGCGGCCGCGACTACGAAGTTTAGGCTGACGCTGTAACAGCGCCATCTTTTCGTACACCTTTTCTAGGACAGGCTATTTTACTATGTTTTTGTTTTGTAAATGTTTTGGGGACATTTAGGTAATTAATGTACACATTGTCATATCAGTTAGTAATTTTTACAACTCTTTGTAATCATAACTTTCCTAGTATTATAATTAATGTCATCGAAAAAGAAAACACTGGAATATGGCGTCGTCTTGTTATTTCTTTATACTAAATAAGCACTTCATGATTGAAATATACATATTAGATAAAATATGCTTTGATGGTCATAGTTTGAGTTTGTTGTGTAAATATAATTATATTGTTGACCATTATACCGTAAATAGAGTGACTGTTTGGATGCCAAACTATAGAATACAGTAAGGATTCCTCATATTTATTAATGTTATTTGTAGATGATATAGTACTAAAAATCATATACATACATTCAATAAAGGCATATAACGCATCTCTATGTGATATATATAAACGTTTCATGCATATAATTTTTTTGTTTACAATAATTGCAAAGATGTATTGTAAAACGTATGGCGTCAGTGATGCCAGTCCTAGTGATTTTTCCCTAGATCTTGGGATATTATATTTAATACCCAATCTTGGAATAATGTAAAGACTGGTATCAATACATTGGTGTGTTTTCCCTTTTCTTGCTGTCTTGAGTCCCTCCCCCCCAAAAAAAGGGATAAATAACATTAAAAAATGGGAAAAGTGGGGATAGGGCCTGAGTAAATAGTAAATAGATATATATCTCCTGTCACTCTTATTTATCTTCCCATGACAATAGGTTGATTTTCTTAAAAAAAAACAAAAAAAACACACACACACACTACCGCATATTCAACTCATCGCCACAGGAAGATGGAGAAAGTAAGTATTGCTATGATACAGCACCATACACATACACTGCTTAAATTGGCCATACCCCTTTCCTTTAAAATAAAAATAAATGGTTTAATAGGACGAAAACAAGTGTGTCCAAGAGTGCCCGTCTCATTTCACTCTCACGGAAGATTGACTTCCTTAAATTTGTTTTATGGGAGGATTTGGTAGGGATGCTAATTTTTAAGTTTCTTACACACCAAATATCCATGTAGGCTATCATTTGCCTTATATGCATACGACTATACAACTTTCAAATACGATATAACCGATAATGTGCTAAGATAATTGTAATGCCCTCGAAAATATCCCGCAACCCCAATAATGTACTACCCGAGTTGACGTCAGGTATAGTGTAAAATAGTCGTTGATGGGAAGTCCAATAAACTCATCACGTGAAACACCGCGAGACTATCACCTGGTTAAAATTCTTACAAATCGGACTAAGGTTACTATACTTTTGTACGTCCGTGGTAGTACAGTGGGTTAGCGCGCGGGCCTGGTTGACATATGGTGGTCATGGTCACTAACCAGGGTTCGAACCTCACCCAAGGCATCTCAAAACCTGTGGGTTTTTAGGAGGGTTATTTTCGAGGGCATTACATTACATCCTTCTTTAACTAGGCTAGTCCCTAGCCTCTTTAAGGTCGTAAGATATCGTAGCTGTATCACCTCAGCAATCTCAATATTGTTAGGGTCCGCGTGATGGGTGCTCTATGTAGCTACCAGATCACGTTCTGTGACTGCCACCAATGAAATGCTGGGTGTGAAGGGAATTTGTGGTCTCCTGAAAACTCCCCAAGCCCACTTCCTTGGTGCCTGGCGCGGGGCTCGAACCTCGGAAGGGAGTTTAACCCTCCTAAAAACTCACAGGGCTCGCTTGGTGTAGTGACTAGCGTCTCGGACTTCCACCCAGAAGGCCCGGGTTCGCGCCCACGCTCGGCGCATTAAAGATTTTTCACAAGCACTGAGTCTTTACCATCCCTCATGAGCAAAGGGATGGGGTAGTAGTACAGGACCCCAATGAAAATACGCCTAATCGGCCTTATTGAGCTATCCTTAGCTAGCTTAGCATGCGCTAGCTTTAAGAACTATTATTATTATTATTATCCTCCATAGGTCAACCAGGCCCACACGCTAACCCACTGTACTACCACGGACGTACACAAGTACAGTAACTAATTAGTCCTATTTGTAAGAACCAGGTGATAGTCTCGTGGTGATTCACGTGATGAGTTTATTGGACTTCCCATCAACGACTATTTTACACTATACCTGACGTCAACTCGGGTAGTACATTATTGGGGTTGCGGGATATTTTCGAGGGCATTACATTGACATTGACATTCGTTTCTCTACATTCACATTCGTTTCTCTACATTCACAATCACATTCACATTCGTTTCTCTACATTCACATTCACATTCGTTTATCCACATTCACATTCGTTTATCTACATTCACATTCGTTTCAATTATTGTTGTGGGCCCTTCCAAAGTTGAATAGGCTAAAATCGTCTAATAGTTGCTAGAATATGATGAAAAAAGGACGTCCCTGATATATTACTGAATGAATGAATAACCACCATGGCCATATACCAAGAACTAAGAAAATTTACAATTCTTACCACCACATTCACATTCAGATTCAGATTCACATTCGAGATAATCTTAATTACCACCACATTCACATTCACATTCATATTTACACTCGCATTTCCCAGCTCGGATTTTGTAGCCTACTGTTTTCATATATTTTCAATTTATTACTTTTTACGTCCCAGCTCGGATTTTGTAGCCTACTGCAGTTTTCATATATTTTGTTTATTTTACTTTTATATTCGGGTTTATACAAGATTCACATTCAGTTTACTACTATCACATTGCCATCCATTCATGTTTATGTAGTGGGACCTGCAGAGGGGCACTCTCGGGCGGCATAACGTGTGGGGGTTGTGCAGGGTTATAAGTATAGGCTATAGGCTATATTGGAAGTATCTTACAGCTTTCAGATTCACATTCGTTTAGCCACATTCACATTCGTTTTCTACAATAAGTCTACATTCACATTGGACATGCGAGTGTAAATAACAAGCTAGGTTAGGCTATAGCAGAGGCTATGAAGCTGCAAGATGTTTCCAATATATATAGCCTACTTAATTATAACCCTGCACATCCCCCGCACGCTATGCCGCCCGAGTGCCTCTCTGCAGGTCCCACTATATAAACATGAATGCAGGATGGCAATGTGATAGTAGCAAACTGAATGTGAATGTATAAAACCGACTATTATTATGTTCCTTCCAACAACCAACTATACTCCTAAAATCGATTAATGAAATTTACAAACACATGTGGCAGTCCTTGGATTCGAACCCAGGACGCTCACACCGAAAATCAACACCTTATGCATCGCACCACGAAGACAGTTAAAGGATGGTGGACACTGCCTACGATTTATTATGCAACTTCGAATCCTGCATATCAATCTAAGCATGTACACACATCCCAACTGCAACTCACGTAGGCTATGCATATGTGAATGGAAAGAGCAATTAATTAATGGGGCCTTAACCACTAGGGAAGTCCTCTCGATAAATTACCCCTGAACCAATATCAATTATTATGTTCCTTCCAACAACCAACTATACTCCTAAAATCGATTAATGAAATTTACAAACACATGTGGCAGTCCGTGGATTCGAACCCAGGACACTCACACCGAAAATCAACACCTTATGCATCGCACCACGAAGACAGTTAAAGGATGGTGGACACTGCCTATGATTTATTATGCAACTTCGAATCCTGCATATCAATCTAAGCATGTACACACATCCCAACTGCAACTCACGTAGGCTATACATATGTGAATGGAAAGGGCAATTAATATATAAAAGTAAAAAATTTAAAATAAATGAAAACGGTACAAAATCCGAGATGGGACATGCGAATGTAAATATGAATGTGAATGTGGTGGTAAGATTTTCGCGAATGTGAATGTGGTGGTAAGATTACGTTGGCCGACTAGCGAGGATATTCATGGACGGTCGCTCCCGTTCCCCTTTCCTCGTCCGTGCCCTCCTGTCCTACTCCTCCCTCTCCTTGCCCCTTCCATCCCCTTCTCCCACCCCCTCAGTCTCCCCTTTCCCCCCCTGGTCTGCCCTGTCCTCTATGTTCTACCTTTCCCTGCATGTTCCCTTCGTCAAATCTCAAGATAGCTCCCGTGCCCCCTCCCTTTTCCTGGAACTTGTCTCCCTCCGCTATAGTACTCACTTCCCTATTTACACGGATGGCTCCCACACCTCCTCCCCCCAGTCCTCTTCTGCCGCCATTTACGTAGAACACCTCTCCCTTTGTCGGACTTGGCGGCTGTCCGGTTTCCATTCAGTACTATAGCCTCAGAATTATATGCCATCCTTCAAGCTTTACTTTTCATCTGCGATTTCCTCCCCCCCCCCCCCCCATTCAGTAGTAGTTTTCTCAGATTCACAGTCCTCCCTTGCCCTCCTCAGCTCCCCGCACCCTGTCTCTCATCGCTCCCTTGTGTTTCAGGCCCATTCTCTCCTTTGCTCCCTCGGGCAGTCCGGCTTTTCCCTCCATTTTCAGTGGGTTCCCTCCCATGTCGGTATCCGGGGTAACGTTATTGTGGATGCTGCGGCTTCCCTTGCACACTCCTCCCCTGCCCTTGAGCCCCTCCCTCCTCCGTTTCTAGGCTAGCTTTTGCCCATTGCCGGACGCTCTGGGATGCCTCCCTCAGAGGTGAGCTTTCCCACACCGCCCTTGGTCAGTACAGGCTAGATTCTTCCCCTCACCCTTGGTCCCGTTCCCCCCTCCGCCCCCTTGACACTGCCCTGGTCCGTCTCTGCATCGGCCATGTTGGTCTGGCCTCTCACCTCTTCCGTCTTCGACTGGTACCTGACCCTTTCTGCCCGTGGTGCCGGACGGTGGATGAAACGGTAGAGCACTTCCTTCTTCACTGCCCTCGCTTTTATTCCCATAGGACCCTCCTTCGCTGCAGCCTCTGCTCCCTTGGGGTCACCAACTTTACCCTCCCCATCCTGCTGGGGGGCCGTGGGCTGGACCCGGCCCTCCGTGACCGGGTGCTCCAGCACACCAAGGTCTTCCTGCGGCGTACCGGTGTCAGGTGCTAGAGTGACATGTTAAAACAGCTCATATGCCTTATATATAACCAAAATTAGTTAAATCACGACTGTATTTCGATATATCGTTAAAGAGCATAACCTACCACTACTTACAATAATACTAATGCAGAAAATAACTATAAATAACAATAATTTGTTGGGATAAAGTATGGGATCGACTTGTAGAAGGCAAGGGATCCCGGAGCGCTAACCACGATTCTATTTCGGTTGATTTTGACGTAATGCTATTACATTTACTAACTTAACTTAACCTAACCTAACCTAACCTAACCTAACCGAAATACAGTCGTGATTTAACTGTTTTGGTTATTTATAAGGCATATGGGCTGCTTTACCATGTCACTCTGGCACGGCGTCAGTCTAGCACCTTACACTGGTCGTCTCGGCCGACTGTGATTACCTGCCTGTGTTGGTCTGCGGCAGGGTTAATTGGGCCTGGCTACACAGCCGTACAATCAACAATCATGGACGTTAACAAATATCTGGGAGTAATTTTTGATGTGGGTTTGCTCCAAGGAGATGTGGAGGGCATGAAGGGATGGTCTGACCATTGGTTAATGCCTTTTCATCCAAAAAAAATGGTTAATATACAGGAGACGTAACAATATAGGTAGCACATTTCTAATGGTAGTTTTGGGGGTCAATATACAGGAGGCGCTACAATATAGGTAGCAAAATTATAATGGTAGTTTTGGGTTCCTATCATCATATGCTTCATTTCTATATAATTTTTATCCCCGGGAAAAAAAAAAAAATCTTGGGATTTTTCATTTATTTTCTTGGGATTTTTTGTTTTGGTCATTAACCTAACCTAACCTAACCTAATATCCCCCAACTACATTTAGGTTAGGTTAGGTTTTTTGGTTAGGTTAATAAAAAAAAAATCCAAGAAAAATATAAAAAAAAACAAGATTATTTTTGTTTTCCCCCGGGGAACGGCGGGGATAAAAAGTAGGCCTAGCCTATATAGAAATTATGCATATGATGATAGGAACCCAAAACTACCATTAGAAATTTGCTACCTATATTGTTGCGTCTCTTGTATATTGACCAAACAATGCAAGTACAGTACATGCGGATTGGGACTAGCAAGTTAGACAAGGTAGGATACAGTATGTATGAAGCGATGGAGGAAGTGAATGCAGAAAAGGATATAGGAGTAGTGATAGGGCCTAGACAATAAGTTAAATTTCTCAGAACATTTAGCGGAAAAGATAAACAAATCCATAATTGTAAATATAATTGTAGGGATATGATGACATTTGTGTCACTTGACGAAGAAATATTCATGAATCTATACAGCGCTGGTTAGGCCGCACCTGGAATATGCGAACCAGGTGTGAGTTTATATATGGTAAAGGATATAGAAGCAGTGGAGAAAGTGCAGAGGAGAGCTAGCAAGCTAGTACCAACGTTGAAAAACGCGGGCTATGAAGTATGAACAGAGGTTGAGGACACTGGGACTTCCGACACTGGCATAGGCTATAGGAGAAAGAGAGGGGATATGATAGAGACTTTTAAGATAGTGTCAGGAAAGTATGATGAGGATGTGTGTGAAGGTATCTTCTTGATGCGCGAGGGAACAAGAACGAGAGCCGAGAGGACACTATGAAAATTTACAAAGAAAGAAATAGCCTAGGCTTGAAAAGGCAAAGAACTCATTTTGTGATAGAGTGGCAAATGAGTGGAACGCGCTGCCCCAGTATGTAGTCGATTCCGAATCAATAAGGAAGTTTGAAAGTAATCTTGATAAAGCATGGGGAAGACAAGATTTGAAGTTTGATTATAAAGCAAAAATACAGAATAGTAAAAATGTTGCGTCTGCTGCTGCCGCCGCCGCCAACACAGTGAACGACCGCAGTAGTGCAAGTACTGGCACTGAGCTGGATACACAGGCCTAGATTGCCTTTTTCCAGAGGATCTACTGTAAGAATACCTTACACACTGCACCAATCAAAGACTCAATATCATGAGAGCACTTACTGGAACAACCTGGGGTGCCGATGCTATCTCCTTACGAACCTTCTACATTCTTACAGTTTCTTACAGTTTCTTACAGTTTCTTACAGTAGATCCTCTGGAAAAAGGCAAACTATGCCTGTGTATCCAGCTCAGTACCAGTGCTTGCACTGCTGCGGTCGTTCACGGTGTTGGCGGCGGCGGTAGCAGACGCAACATTTTTACTATTCTGTATTTTTGTTTTATAATCAAACTTCAAATCTTGTCTTCCCCATGCTTTATCAAGATTACTTTCAAACTCCCTTATTGATTCGGAATCGACTACATACTGGGGCAGTGCGTTCCACTCATTTACCACTCTATCACAAAATGAGTTCTTCGCCTTCTCAAGCCTATTTCTTTCTTTGTAAATTTTCTTAGAGTGTCCTCTCTACATAGCATACATAAGGAGCAAACTAGACTATTGTGTCCAGGCCTACACCTCAGCCACACCAGTACACCTTCACAAGCTGGAGGTGATTCAAAATACTGCTAGGCCTATGAGAATCATAACAGGAGGTCTCAAATCATCACCAATAGCCAGCCTCCAGTGTGAAACTAACCTAATCCCCCTAACCACCAGAAGAGACTTACAGTGCTCTTCATACTTCTCAAAAACATATAACGCCCCCCCCCCCCTTTTTCAGCATCTCCGCAACATACCAATACGACCTCAGGAGAACCGGACCCGCAAATCACCTTTCCGAGAAAGAATAGGCCAGATCATACGCAGGAAGGCCCGTATTTTTCTGGGCTGCCAAACGCAACCCATGGTACCTCCAGTTCCACCATGGGAATATACCCCTCCTAAAACTCACACAGATCTCATAACCTTAAAAACTAAGAAGGACGGTCAATATACAGGAGACGCAACAATATAGCCTAGGTAGCAAATTTGTAATGGTAGTTTTGGGTTCCTATCATCATATGCTTCATTTCTATAGCCTATACTTTTTATCCCCGGGAAAAAAAAGAAAAAAGATCTTGGGATTTTTCATTTTTTTACTTGGATTTTTTTTTTTTTTATTAACCTAACCAAACCTAACCTAAATGTATTTGGGGCTATTAGGTTAGGTTAGGTTTTTTGGTTAGGTTAATGACCAAAAAAAAAAAAATCCCAAGAAAACAAATGCAAAATCCCAAGATTTTTTTTTTCCCGGGGTTAAAAAAGTAGGCTATATAGAAATGAAGCATATGATGATAGGAACCCAAAACTACCATTATAAATTTGCTACCTATATTGTTGCGTCTCCTGTATATTGACCAGAAGGACAACCCATCCCAATTAAAACAGGAATTCCTAGAAATCCTGAATACCCAGCATAAAAATTCCACTCGCATATACATGGACGGATCACTCATCAAAAACGGAAACACCACATCCATGTCAGCAGCACTATGGATCCCAAAATTTCATCTAATCATGGGATGGAAGCTCCCCAAACAAACATCAGTGTTCACTGCAGAGCTGTACAGACTCAATCAAGCACTAGAAATCATCAGTACCCTTCCATCAGGCCCATACACAATATGCTGCGACTCCAAGAGCGCTATCTAGGCCATTAAATACAACACAACACAAAGTAAGGAACTCATATACCCCATGCTCCAACTACTCACTAACCTCCCCCTACAAGGTTATACTATGAGCTTCCAGTGGGTACCTGGCCATATAGACGTACTCCACAATGAAATAGTCGATGAACTCGCCAGGGGCATGCACTCCCTCAGAAGAATTACACCCCTCCCCTACACTACAATAGACAGAGCCAACATTCTAAAAGAAGACATCCTCCAAGACTTCAAGGGTGAATGGAAAGTCACCATCACCGGCACAAGATATGGAAATATCAAACCCGAATGGTCCATATGGAAACACACAAAATACAAGAACAAAGCTCTAAATACAAAAATTAAATCTTCCGAGTCTAAAAGAGAGGAGAGAGAGGGGAGACATGATAATGATGTACAAATGTACCCGGGGGCTGGAGAGGCTGGATAGGGAGGATATATTAATTATGGATACAGGAATAACTAGAGGCCACAGCTACAAAGTAAAAAGACCTACCTGCAAGAACGATATCAGGAAGTTTAGCTTCCCCTATAGATGTATTGACAAATGGAATGGGCTGGAGGAGGAGGTGGTAGGGGCAAGGAACATCCATATTTTCAAGAAAAAATTGGATAAAAAGTAGACTGAGAGACGGGACAACACGAGCTTAGCTCAACTCCTGTAAACTACAATTAGGTAAATACAATTAGGTAAATACAGCTAGGTAAATACAGCTACACTCCGCCTACGGACAGGACACACAAGACTAGCGGAACACATGCACAGAATGGGACTAGAATAAGATGAGAACTGCCCCTACTGCCTCACCCCAGAAACAGTGGAACACTATCTACTTCATTGCCATAGACATTACAGCGCTCGCACCCACCTGATTAGAACAGTGGCACAACACGGAGGGACCTTCAATCTACAACATATCCTAGGAGGAGGAGATATCGGCCAACAAGGCAAACATGCAATTGCCTCAGCTCTAGGAACATACATAAGAGCCACAAATAAAACTTCAGACATCTAATAACATCAACGACAAAACAACTCCAACACACAGAAAACTCACCCATAACCAATACAGTACAATGTCACCCATACCGGTACTGTACTGTACTGTACTAGACTTTTGCCAACCCTACAAAATCCGAACCTGACTCAACCCGACGAGACATAGCGAGACATAACGACTTACTTCCTATAAGAACTTAATAACCAATCCTCATCCTACCTATTTACTTACCCTTAGAACAATTTCCAGTCCTTAATGACCTATAGTAAAATCTATGTAGGGTACCTGTACTCACTATTTAGACATCCTATCTGTAGACCCCTTTCAACTAACAAACTTCCCTTCCCCTCAGCAAGCAGCTCTATGCCTGTGCAGTAATCTGGAGATCTGAAATACTCCGAGCAAACTGCACATATAAATATCAAGAAGAAGAAGAACACACCCTTACGTGACTCACCCGCCTCCTCCAGGCTCCAGACCAGACCGGCGACATAGTCATTCCCATAACCTGATAACTTGACCTAACCTGGGGCATCCCCGCTGCTATAAAAAATGTAGAAGACATCAAATTACTAGAAAGCAGTGCGGGAGAGTGAAAATCGCCTCCGTCTGATATGATTTAACTACGGTAGGCCTAACAACCCTAACCTGTTACCTAACCTAACCAACTAACCTATCATTAGTCTATAGCCTAGTTAGGCCAGAAATCTTGACCACTAGCTTCTATAACTCAAAAAGGTCTTACCCAACCTTAACCATTAGCCTATGTCTGTCTCTTTTACTGTACAGTACTGCTTTTGGTAAGGATGTAGTATTCGGGTGTATCGCCTTCCTTGTTTACACTACTCGCACGCTCGCGATCACGTTTCCATCTATTTTGACTGCCTTGGGATACAATAGTAGGTTGATGAAGCCCCCCTCATCCCCCCATGACCTATTGTCATCATCATAGGCTATTGCCAGCAGGGGGCAAATAACAGAAACAAGGCAGTTAAAATATAGTGGAACGTAACCGCAAGCGTGCGACCTATGTAAACAGGACAGTACGCCCGGTTACTATATCCTTCCCCTAGTTTTCCTTCCAGGTGCTGGCGAGATCGCCCGATTGGGTAGCACTGCAAAGGGGGCTGCAGACGGCGGGCGGGGGCATTGGCTCGGGGGTGCAAGCCCTTTTCTGTAGTACTGTACAGTACAATAAAGACTTGTCACAACAGAGCCCCATTATGTTATCATAGTGGCTGATGTTGGTTTAGTGATGAGTGTCTCAGTAAGACTCAACTAAGTCCCTCTGAATCACTTTCACCTGGCAAATTCGCACCACACCAGCCCTAACTGTGCTACAATAAGGCAGTAACAGGAAATTACCGAAGTTACCGTAACTGTTACAAAGGCCGACTTGCATCACTCAAGAGGCGGGCGAAGGGGTCGCTGTATCCATACGCCAGAGAAAGGCCGACTTGTACCAATGGGCTGTGAGAGTAAGAAACTAGGGGCACACCATTAAGGCCCCGCTGCCTTCACCACTCTCAGGAAAAAAGATAGATATAAGGATGAGGAAAAAGGTAAAGTCAGAACTGGCTATGGGAAGTAGAGGACACCAACCCTCAATTTGACAGATCCAGCCCACCACATGAAAAATGTAAAACTTGCAAAACAAACAAATGAAAACCAGGTTCATATACAACTGTTTAATGTAGTGTTATATATTCCAGTGTCTGTCATGCAAGGCCTTCACCCCCAACTGGTGACTGCCTGTGAGAAGATTAAGGAAAAGGAGAACTTCATGATGCAGTTTTTAACACCGTGATATCCCTTGATTGACAGGGCTAGGGCATGCCCTTGTTTCAGGGACTTAACTGGACATTTGCCACGAATCACTAGAGCTGAGTGTCCAAACTCTTGCTGTCTACTAATGGCACGGCGTAGGATCGAACTGCCGACCCTTCAATCAGCAGCCAGACACGCTATCGATCATGCTACAGCTAGGACAGGTAAGACTTCGGCCCAAATTCTAAGACAAACCCCATACCAACACTGTCGGTGGCAATTACTACTGTACAGTACAGATTTTTATTATTCCTAGCCAGTCAATACAGGTCTCCTTCACTATCTGATGCCCCAAATAACGATATAATTATAGGTTTTATAAGTGTTTGTGTTTGGGTTGGTCCCAGAATGCATCCCCATTTACCCCATTCATTTTAGGGTTCGCTATACAATTACAGTAAACCCTCGCTCTTTCGGACTAATTGGGGGAGACCCCTGTCCGAAAGAGTCAAAAGTCCGAAAGGGCCGAGTCCGAACTCACACTTCAGCCATTCGGACTTGTCCGAATGTCTGAAATAATGTCCAAAGTTTATAAGGCCGAAACTCGGCTCTTCGGTCCGAATGCGAAATAATTTTTCTTAGCCATTCAGACAAATCCGAAAGGCTGAAATAATGTCCGAAGTTTATAAGTCCGAATACACATTCACCTAACCAGACAAGTCCGAAACTCGGCTCTTTGGTCCGAATGCGATTTAAATTTTCTCAGCCTTTCAGACAAATCCGAAAGGCTGAAGCATGAGTCCGAAGTTAAATGTAGTCCGAAAGTGTAGTCCGAAAAGGACGGAGGTATTTTCTCAGCCTTTCGGACAAATCCGAAAGGCTGAATCATGAGTCCGAATTGAAATGCTAGTCCGAAAGTCTGAGAATTCCGAAAGATTGAAGTCCGAAAGAGCGGGGGTTTACTGTATTCTATCTAAGATTGGGTTTTCAGGGACGTAACCCAATCGTAAACCGAGGGAGACCTGTACCATCACTGCTGGTGATAATTACTGTACTACACTATAGCTTTTTATTTTTCCTAACCAGTCAACATATGCTAAAGTTGTAATTGCAACGAAATTGTATTCAAGCTAACCTGACAGAAATTGGTAACACTGCCTTTCTATGCTTCCCATACTGCCTTACTAAACTGCTCGTGTGATGCCACCTTTATATTATATTGGCCATACAAATATATAGAAAGGCAGCGTTACCAATTTCTGCCAGGTTAGCTTGAATACACTTTAGAGTACCGGTATACAAGGGTGCCAAACGAATGCCGAGTCAATTATTTTTCTATCTATATACTCAGGCCCATACCCCATATTTATTTATTTATATATTTATTAGTATTTTTTTTTTTAATTTTTTTTTTAGCTGGGGGTGGTCGACTTGAGACAGAGCCCGAACAGGGACAACACAAGAAATACAAAACACAAATTCACACACATCTAGGTTGCCCAGGAGAAGACCCAGAGACCAGGGATCACTAAGGGCACTCCAGCACTCCCCTGGCCCCCAACCTCCCGGAGAATTTCCGGTCTCATCAGGAAGACATGTAGCAGAACACACCACAGTGCCAGTCCACTACGCATCCAGGCGTACCCTTCATATATACCAGCTTCCCGGGCCGGTATTATTGCATATGTAAGGATGATACTATTGTTTATAGCTCAAATTATATCTTTGTAAGTGATAAAATGGCCAAAACAATTATATTTTATGGTCATTTTTTGTATTCCTTCTCATTAATCATTCAAGTATTCTAAATAGATTGCTCCAGCTTGACACCCTGGCAGTATACAGGGTGATTCTTTAAAGCATGTCGTAAACCAGAGAGTGATATCCTGAGACAATCCATGGCAAAAAGTGTCTATAACAAAATGTCTACTTCGGATTAATTTCATAGTAACAGCATATTAATGTACTGTATTTGCTTTTATGGGATGTATTAGAGCTAATTCTAAAAAATCCATAGATAACCCGATTAAAGATAAAAGTATATCCACTTTGACTTATTCCTCTAAAATTTTAGACAAAATTAATGTTAACAGTCTAATAAATTCTAAAAATGTTAAGTCCAAGTTGATGGATGGATATAGAGATTTCAAACCAATAATAGTTTATTCATATGAGCGACCTGTTGGGTCTATTATTTGTAATTATAATAAAGTTTTAGAGAATCTTTCAGAAAATTATATTTTCAATAATAATAGATGTGTATGTCAAAGAGTCATGGACATGCCAGCTATCAGACGTAATGCATTAATAAATTTCATTTATAGTCCGATAGGTCATATATTAACAGGTGATGTAGAAATAGTTAAACATTTTGCAAACGACAAATTAGCGGAGCTATGTCAAAAAAGTTTTAAATATAGAATAGGGAATGATAAAGTAACATTTGACAAAATTTTAAAAGATATTGTTTTTTCAGTTAATAGATTAAAAGAGAAATTGTTAAAATCAAAGCGCTGCGATGCGAGGGAGCTAGAAGCATGGTCAAAAGTATTAATTAAATTAATTAGAAATAAAGTGTTCTCTTTAAAAAATAAATTTAATCTTTCTGATTTTGTAAACTATAATTATGATAAGCTTAAAATTGATTTAATAAATTTGCATAAACATTTTGTAATCACTACAGTAGATAAAGCCAGTAATAACTATAGCTTCATACTGTATGTAAGAAATTTTATCTAGAAAACATGAAAAAAGAACTAGGCATTAAAGGTAATATATTACATACAAATATTTGCGGTAATTCTGTTTATGAAATTCAAGAAAATTTAATTGTTGATAACTTAATTAATGAACATACTAATAAAAATATAACCTTTGATATTAAACTTTCTGATAAGAATAAATGCATTGCTAAATTATCCATGTTACCCAAATTTCATAAAAGACCGTATAAATATCGCTTTATTGCCGGAGCAAAATTTGCTACCACTAAAACTTTGTCAAAACAAATCGTACATTGCTTAAAATACATTAAAAGTACTCATAAACGATATTGTGATACCATGAAGAATAGAACTGGCATTAACTATTATTGGAGTGTTGACAATTCAGTAGAAGTTATTGATAAACTTAATACCATGCGGAAAGTTACCTCAGTACATAGCTTCGACTTTTCAACTTTGTATACCAATTTGCCTTTAGATTTAGTATTTTCAGAAATTTTCTTTATTATAGATTTGCATTTCGACAGATTTGAAAGTAGTCGTAATCGTTACATAAATGTTAATTCATATTTTAATAATGCGTCACTTAGCTTTGATCCCACTAGTTCAGTATATTTTGATAGAACTAAACTTAAAGATTAAATTCCTCCTTTTCAATACTTATGTTAGATTCGGGTCTTACATTTTCAAACAAATATTATGTTCCTTCCAACAACCAACTATACTCCTAAAATCGATTAATGAAATTTTTACAAACACATGTGGCAGTCCGTGGATTCGAATCCAGGATGCTCACACCGAAAATCAACACCTTATGCATCGCACCACGAAGACAGTTTATTAGGAATTCCTATGGGTGGAAATGCTAGCCCTTTAATTGCAGACTTATTCTGGCTTCCTTTAGAATTTAAATTCATGAAAAACTTAGTTGACAGTAGCAAGAAAAATAACATCCCAGAAAAATTAGCACTTGCTAAATTGTTAAGTAATAATAGTACTGTAGATATATTGATGATATTCTTGTTTGTAATACAGTATGTTAAATTTTAATCAAGTCGCTAAACAAATTTATCCAAATTCCATCCCCTCACACAAGGTAACGTAAATGATGATGTTGAAAATTTTCTTGATATAAATATTCAGATTGTTAATGAACACTGCACACTTAAAATATACCACAAAGTTGATGATTTTAATTTTAACGTAATAAACTTTCCTTTCCCTAATAGTAGTATTGATAGCAAAATAACTTATAATTGTTTTTATTCCCAGCTAATAAGATTTTGTAATATTTGTACCAGAGTAGAAGACTTTTGGGATAGAGCTAGGTTACTATACAGACTCTTAGTAGACAGAGGTTTTGTTGCAAGTAAATTGTTGCATAAATTTAATCTTTTTAAGGTCAATTATTGTGACTGTATTTTAAAATTTGATATCAATAATTTTAATCAAGCATTATTAACTTGAAGTTTCGCTTAAAGCCTCTGCTTACTTTTTGTCTGTATATATTAATTGTTTATAATTTTCTATTGTTATTATTATTTTTTATAATTGATTGTAATTGTTAAAAGAGTACTCTTGTTTAAATCTATTGTGCCTTCTTCAAATTTTAAAATATTTATATTTATTATATTATATATAATCATTGTCGATAGGATTAATTGCTTGCTTTTGCAATTTCCTTAGTTTATTTGTACAATAAATGTAGGTTATTTGTAGGGTAGTAATTGTTAGGGGTCACTTGAAGCATGCTATGCTTACAGGTACCTACCTGCACTATCGTTAGTGAGTTATATTTGTATTTTGTACTATTGTTATTATCTTGTCAAGTTTCAAATTTGATTATAATATAACATTTGACACTTAATGTAGTTTCTTTATTCATGCAGAGTTTAGTAAAAATTTACCAGAACGTCCCCGACTTCCCAAATTGACTAATTCCTTGAACGTGACTATAGTGCGTTGTTATATGTGCGATTAGTTTGCTTGGGAACCAGATTAACTTGCTCATGAAGTGATGTACACCCTATGTGGTGGATTGTGTTCTTTTATTTATAAATAATTATTTTACTTAAGCGTTGTTTCCACATAGCAATTTTGATTCGTTGTTTTGTCTTTTTACTGTGTTCGTATACGTTTTGGTTTGTTTATTTTGCAAGTTTTACATTATAAATATCAATGTAAAACACTCCAACTTCCTTATAGCCTGAAACTCGCAAGTGGTCAATTGCATATCAAGAGAATCAGAAAGAGTGAATGTTAAGTGTAGAATCACAATACAGTCACCTCTCATTATATCCGACTTCCAGGGAGTATCAGAAGTGCAGATACATACACACATACATACATTTTTTAGACTGAGTGCCCCACACATACGTGCAGTTTCAGTCTCTTGTCCTAATGGCGGCGTTCCAGGCAACCCTGTTAAGGGCTGCTTCACTTGTCAAGTTTTTGGATTTGAGATCTGCACGTATTCCTCGGTCCACCCCTTGGTGCAGCTCCCTCCACAATCACAGACCTGCATCTTTTCACCCAATTTTGTTCATTCATTCTCTCCACATGTCCATACCATCCCAGTCTACTTGTACGCATCACCTCGCTAATACTCTTTATACCTAAACGTCTCCTCAGCTCAACATTTGTTATTCTATCCTGTAGCCTGGCCCCACACATCCATCTCACCATTCTCATCTCATTACGTTGCATTCTGTTGACATCCTCTACATTAACGGCCCATGTTTCTGAGGCATACGTCATTGCACTTCTAACACATGAGGCATACACCTTTCCCTTCAGGGGGAGAGGCATTCTTTTCATGGTCAGAATTGGCAGCAGTTCTCTGAACTTCCCCCAGCCACATCTAATTCTAGCGACAGTGGCAGCCTCGGCCCCACCACCGGCAGAGATGGTATCTCCTAGGTAACAAAACTTGTCCACCAGCTCCAATGACTCATTTCCAAAATTCAGAACCACAGGATCATTTAACACAAGCTCGCCTTTGCACACTACGCAAAAAAATAAGAAACTTTATATTCTATCTAGTAGATAAATAAATGCAATATTTATTTATATGTATCTAATTATATAGAATAGCCTATGTACGGTGGCGCTTATAATTTATGTCCCAGCTGTCATTACGTTTGGCTTGCTCTGTGCTGTATTAATGTCTGTCAGATGTTGAATAGGGTGGGAAAGTGTAGGAACATGTTTGTATAATTCACTCGATATGAAGAAATGAAGCTTAGATATTGCTGATACCAATTATTGATCAAAACATACTTGGTGCCGAGACATCACTTATTAGCGCGACTGTACACTCTACCAAAAAACAATCTTTACACTGGTGAGCTGTAAATAATCTAGTGTGAACGGAATGAATCGGGTGAAACATAAGTCTGTGAGGTATTATCATAAGATTTCGACCCACTTCCAGAATGTTTAGAGCGTTAGTGTAAAGATTTTGTTTTGGTCGTGTGTACATGTTCATATGCAGTAGAGTACCTGGACCCACTTTGAGAGTAGTATTGATAATCTTGCTTTGAAAAAAAATGTTATATACCAGGGACAGTTTGGAATACAGTACTGTACTTCCAAGCAGAATACTACCATTAATATAATACAGATAATGAGTATAGTCTGAAGACATGAAGTGCTATAATCTTTGTTAATTGTGTTCTTTTATTTAATAATTTTCATTTTAGTAAGCGTTGTTTCCACATAGCGATTTTGATAATTTAATTTGACTTTATATTGCCCTTGTCCCAATTTTGGTTTGTTTAGTTTGCAAGTTTTACATTTTAATTCATGAACAAATATCTTTGAACATTGAGCCACAAAGACTGAAGCAATGTTAGTTTGACATATATATTTTTGTTAACACAAGAGGAACACAATTGAGAAAGCTAATGAAAACAAAACCCATACATGTAATGGAATTTTGTGTCCATTAGAAATAGGCAACAATGTTTTAAACTGTGGATTGAAGAACAGGCGAAAGCAACCCTGAGGAACTTAATCAAGAGAGATGGATTTGTATATATACTGTATATAGTATACAGTATATACTGTTGAAATAACTTAGAAAAGTTAACAGAATTAATATAAACACCATATGAGGAGGAGCACTTTATTGACAACGTTTCGCGGATAGCTTCTTCAGATCACTAACAGACGCTAGGTCCTTGGACGCCTTAAGTATCCGTCATGACAGCATACTGCTGTCTACTACCCATTACCCATACCCCCCTACTCCTTCCCCCTCCCTGTCCTACATACACCCTCCCCCTATTCTCCGACTCCCCCACCTGTCATGACGGATATTTAAGGCGTTCAAGGACCTAGCGTCTGCTAGTGACCTGAGGAAGCTATCTGCGGAACGTTATCAATAAAGTGTTCCTCCTCATATGGTATTTATATTCAGTATTATTACTGTATGTATATATGTATATATATTTTATAACTTCCAAGTTCTGCACTGAGTGATTGTCTATATTTTAGCAATGGTAGTGTTCCGTTAAGAAATGACCTGAACTGTGCCTAATATTATCATGGCCTTCTATGTACTATACAATAAACTAAATATTCAGTGTTGCTGTACAAAGTACTTTATTGTGATGATGATATATTGTAGTATATTATCTTATACTATTGTAAAGTAATGTAAAGACATTGATTACTATATACTGTAGTATCAAATATCAACCCTCAAAAGGTAGCATTGCAAATATAAGTTTTAATTAAAATAACATGGTAGTTTTACTTACCCCCAACTGAACATCAAGGTTTATAATTATAGTATATTATGATGTCCAGCTTGTGAGGAGGGTTGCTGTGGATTTGTCTGGGGATAATTTGAGTCGGTTTGTAGTGCACCAGTCATGTAGTGTGTTGAGATAGGGTTGAAGGAGATGTGTTGCTGCGTCTGAGTCTTGGTATGTACATGTGAGTGTTATGTCATCTGTGTAGGAAGCCATAATTATGTGGGGTGTGGGTACATCATGCATGTATAGATTGAAGAGTGCGGGCGACAAGACGGATCCTTGTGGGACGCCGTGTTTGAAGTTTCTGATGTCTGTTGTTGTGATTGCAACAAGTGATTGAGTTTGTTGCTGTTGGAAAGTATAATGGGATGGGGGAATGGTGATGTTGGTAGAAGGATGGGCTTGTGGGGTGGATGGGGTTGTGAGTAGGAAGGGGTATTGAAGGGTAGGGGGTTGGACGAGAAGGGATGGAGGTAGTTCGGTCGTGGTGGATGAAGAGGAGGTGGGGGATAGGTGAGGAACAGGAAGGATAGGGTTGGAGGAGATAGGGGAAGGTTGAGTGGTAGGGATAGGGAGGGATGGGAGAAGGGCAAAACCTGGAGGGGCTGAGAGAGCCCGAGTGGTAGGGGGAAGGGAGGTTGGATAGTTGGGGAAAATAGGAAGAGGCGTTGGAATAGGACGAGGGGTAGGAAGGGGTCATTGTGGTTCAGGAATGGGAAGAGGGGACGAGGGGAGTAAGGGGGCATGATTAGTGGTGGGGCATGCAACATAATCATCAGGGTCAGCCAACATAGTGAGGCTACTGTCGGGAGGTTGGAAACTACGTACGGTTTTGGTAGGTGCGTGATTCCCCATGGTAATTGACCGTGACTTTATAGCAATTTGGAACTGTTAAGATTTAAAAAAAAGGCCTTTAAACCGTGGTTTTAACTTAGAGGGCACGGTAAGTTGAGCCACCATCACAAGGTCGCCGACGTGGTGAGGGCTGATTTTGGGGGTTTCGTCAGGTTGCAGGTCTTGTAGATATTGTAGTTGGCGTAATCGATTTCGCAGGTGGACGAGGGACTGGTTGAGGTCAGGTGAGGGCTCGAATGGGACGGACAGGTGTCTCAGTGGCAAAAATAAAGGAGGCTCCCCAAATATTCTTTCATGAGGGGTTATTCCATCTTCGCGAGGACAAGTGTTTATACCCCATTGCACTATGAGGACTTGACTTGGCCAGTCTGTGGTGTTCATTTGTTGCAGCCTTGTCCGTATTTGATTGGCTATGGTCCTGTGGCTACGTTCACAGACTGAATTCCCTGGAGGCCAGTAGGGAGATGAATGACTGATTTTGTAGCCGAAGATCTGTGATATCTGGGTCCAGATGTGGCTTGTGAATTCTGGGGCATTTGTCGGAATGTATGACCTGTGGGAGACCAAAATATGAGAATATGTTTTCTAAGAGTGATTCCGCGACTGCAAAGGCCGAATGTTCCTTGGCTGGACATGCAATGACATATTTGGAGTAAGTGTCTATGAAAGTGATTATGTATTTGTAGCCTTTCACTCCGTCCATGGGTCCCATGACATCTACGGCTAATAATTGCAATTGCAATTAATTTACCGGAAGGACCTGGTGTTCTTGCTTTGTCCTTGCCCAAAGCAGAGGCACGGCAAGCTTCGGTAATGGATTTTGCTGTGACATAAGGCCTTGGGGTCCAGTATACCTCTTGAAAGGTTGCAAGAAGCTTCTAACCTAGATGGATTCCGTTATGGGAATGGAGAGAGTGCATGATGTCTTGGGCAGTGCTAGGACTTAAGACAATCTTGCCTTCTTTGGTGTATAAAATGTCCCCTTTCCTGATGAGGTGATCGAAGATAATCTTTGGAATCCAGGCAGGTTTGTTCTTTTTCTGAAATTAATGTAGATGTTGCTGAGTTTGGTCGAGAGGGTCTTGCTGTTAAATGTCCCGTATAGCAGCCTTGGGTGGTGTTTGCTGAATAGGTAGCTGGGAGAGTGCATCTACATTTGTATGCAATTTTCCCAGGCAGTAGGCGATCTCAAAGTTGAACTCTTCAAGAGGTTCTTGCCACCTGACAGTAAGGGCGTTTTTCGTGTCGGATTTGCGGAGCCATTTTAGGGCCTGATGGTCCGTTATGATGGTTACTTTGACTAGCAAAGTATGCTTTGAAGTGCTGGAGTGCCCAAATTATTCCTAAGCATTCCCGTTTGGTGACTGGATAGTTGATCTCTGCGGGGTTTAAGGTACAAGCAATGATGTGTTCGTGGCCTTCCCGGGTTTGGGCTAGCACTGCTTCTATTCCAAATTGTGAGACGTCGGTGTAAAGACGGAAGGGTTTGGTATAATCGGGAAAGGAGACAACTGGGGCTGCCACGAGTAGGTCTTTTAAGGTTTGAAAGGCTTGTAGTCTGTGGGTGGTCCAAAGGAATGGTTCTTTTCTGGTGAGGTCGTGAAGGGGTTTTGCAATGGTAGCAAAGTTTTTCACGAACCTTCGATGGTAAGAAGATAATCCAAAGAATGCTCGTACAGTACTTCTTTGACGTTGTTGGAAGGAGTGATATCCCTGATGGCCTGTAGCTTGGCTGGATCTGGAGAAATTCCGGCTTCAGAGACAATATGACTGAGGAATTTGACTTGCTTCTTTGCCATGGTGCATTTTGATGGTTTAAGTTTTAGTTTGGCATCTCTGATTCTTTGAAAAATCTTGTGCGAGTCGTTGTAGGTGTTCTGCCCAAGTTTTTCCAAAGACGATGATGTCGTCTAGGTAGGTGAGGCAAGTTTCCCAGGTAAGTCCTTGAAGTACAGACTCCATTAATTTGGAAAAGGTGGCGGGGCCGTTACACAATCTGAATGGAAGAACTGTGAATTCGTATAGTCTGCCCAGGCTGGTGGAAAAGGCCGTTTTCTCTTGATGTTCTGGAACGACGGGACTTGCCAATATCCTGCTTGCTAGTCGAGGGTGGTAAACCATTTGGCTCCTAGCAGTGTGAGGGAGTTGGGTGGCATCCTTGATGGTAACGTCATTTAACTGTCAGTTAACTGCCTAATTTGCATAGGACTGGTGGTGACGTGGTTGTAGAGGGAGGCCATGTGGTTGTCCTGAAGGTTAGAATAGCTTCCCCTGTCAGCCTCGTTTTCTATGGTGCCTTCTCCATTCTGGTTTTCTTTGTCTTTTGTTTGTTGCTATTGCTTGTCTTTATCCTGGTTGGTTGGTCTTGCAGATTGGTTGTTAGTGTCAATTAATTGGTGGTTTCTTCCATTTTCTTCTCCTCTGGCATCTCACCCATATATGTCAATGTTAACACCTGTCGTGCCATGTTTAACATTTGTCGATTTTTTCCTGGTAAGCGATTGCAAGCCTGCAATTTAGGAGGAACCGGCCTTTGGCCGGGACATTTTTCTGCCAAAATATCTACACATTTATCTAAAAGGAGGGACATTTTTAAAAGCTTGATTGAGGTCTAGGGAGCTACCTAAAAATCTCCCCTTAAAATAAAGTACTACACAAGAAAATATACTGTTAATATAATCCTACTAATATTCCTTCCATATATAAAATCATGAAGTGTACATTAAATATCTGACTGGCGGAAATTTCACTTCATCTGTTTTATGGAGGGTTGATATCGATGCCAATGTTTCGATTTAAAAAGTAAATGTCCCTGTATCACAAGTCCTATATGCAGCTATCAACACCTTACAAATACATAACTTAAAATAGACTATGTGCTGTGAACGTCCTAAGCTTGAAGGTAATCCGGAAGTTGATTAATTAACTATAATAAAATTCGAACTGGACTTGTGGATCGGGGGGAGGAGGACCAGCTTGAATGTGACGTAATTCAGTGCTGAGATTCGACTGGTAGCAAGAGGACGTACCTGCGTTGGCTCTTCGTATTTTCCCGTATTTAAGGTGTGTATGGGGATTTGTCGTGCATATATGACATGTGTATTGATATTCTATTAATGTTCAGGCGGCCATACATGTAATTCATAAGGGTAATATACGAAAATTGTGAACTTATGACTGTTTGAGCCGGTTCGCGTATGCCGTCTCGTCTGCTGCATATATTCTAACCGCTAGTAATTACGCTAAAATCGTTGACCTCCTAGACATTTAGATAATAACAAACTATTTGGTGTGTGTACATTGCGTTGGTGAGGTGTGTGAATATAGAGGGGGTCATTAACTCGTAATTTAAGGTACAAACTAGCGAACGAGGTGACATCGCTGTTGCACCCCCCCTTTCCTCTCTCCCTCCCCCTTTCTTGCCAATTCCCTCCCTGCCCCCACCCTCCCTCAATCCTCTCCTTTCCTTCTCTCTCTCTCTCTCTCTCTCTCTCTCTCTCTCTCTCTCTCTCTCTCTCTCTCTCTCTGCTCTTCTCCCTCCTATCCTTCTCTCTTCACTTCATTCTCTCTGTTCTGACCCCCCCCCCCCCCTTCCTGCCCCCATGCTCTCACCCAGCCTTCCAACCCCCTCTACCTTTCCTCCCTCCCCACACCCCCTCTCGTTTTCAATTAAGGATTTTTGGTATATATATACAGTATACGAATTATAGGTATATCTAATAATTTGTATTGGCTTGGGTTTTCTTCTACGGTGATTTAGATGCTGCCTTAACACGTGATCCTGTCTGCTCCTACCTCCTCCCCCCTCCCCCTCTTTCTCTCTTGCACACTCACTCTCTCCCCCCCCCCCATCTCTCTCTCTCTCTTACTCTCACTCGCTCTCTCTCTCTCTCCACCACTACTCACGGGCGGCATCTTTAGAACGTAATTAACGTAATTAAAAGGAGATACTCGCTTTTTCTGGACCCCCTTCTCCCTCATGTTTAGCATATTAGGTTTGAGATTTTAAGACGTTCGTTCCGTTAGTTTGGTGATTTTGAGACCTTTCGCCCCATTTATTTGTCAATATTTAGACCTTTTGTACCATTTAGGTGTCGATTATTTCCTGACGAGCGATAACGAGCGGCAAGCCTGTAATTTTAGAAGGAACCAGGAAATGTTTCTACTGAAAAATGTACAAATCTAGCTTGAAATGTTTTTTTTTTTTTTTTTTTTTTTTTTTTAAATGCCGAAATAAAGGCCATATAAGAATAGAAGGAAAATATTAAGGAAACCACCCACCAATTATTTTCATTATTTTTGTTTTAGTTTTAGTTTATTTTCATCAATATATAGTGATTGACATTAGTTTCAACCTCCGCAAAAATAGTTTTCCCCTTTATCCAACGATCT
This sequence comes from Paralithodes platypus, assembly GCA_032716605.1. Taxonomy (NCBI): domain Eukaryota; kingdom Metazoa; phylum Arthropoda; class Malacostraca; order Decapoda; family Lithodidae; genus Paralithodes; species Paralithodes platypus. The sequence continues at coordinate 20,280,708 of CM064484.1, forward strand.
TAAGACACGGCGCCCGATAGTGGGGAGGGCTATGAAGATCAGGGAAAATGTGGGGTTAAAGACATAAAAAGGCGATATAATGGTTTTTATGATGAAAGTTGGCTCGGGTTTTGTTGTTTTTCAACTTGAGAAAACCCCAAAATGAAAAAACCCGAGCCAAGTTTTGGCAAAAGTTGGCTCGGATTTTAAGATTTTTCAGCTGCATAAAAGACAGCAAGTGCAAAAAAAGTTGGCTCGGGTTTTCTTGTTTTTCAACTTAAGAAACTCCCAAAATGAAAAAAACAAAATCAAGTTTTGGCAAAAGTTGTTGGATGGTACATGGGATAGAAAATGAACTTACCAAGTAAGCTCATTATCCATTATCCAACAATTAAGCAACATTAAAGATTTTAGCCTAACCTACCAACCTTACCTAACCTAACCTAGTATTATGGGTGGGGGCTGCCGCCCCCACACCCCCGCTGGTTGGATAGTACATTGGATAGAAAATTAGGTCAATTCCTAGTTGTTAATTAGACTGAAAGGCAGGGAGAGGGAAGAGGTCCGCCGCAGTACCCGTGTTGGGTGCCAGTCTATGGGGAGGGTACCCTGGGGGGACAAATATCGTTACTCGTTCCAGGTTCTAGTTCTGTATCTCCATTAATAAATCTTTGTCGAGGGTTTGACACTTATTTTAACATGGGCTATAGGTAATATGAACATCCTAAATGATAATTTAAAATATCTGTGAAAAATTCTTGGGTTGTTTATATAGAGAAGGTTACTGTGAGAAACGTAATATGTTGAAGGGGGAGTTTCCTAAACCCCCGCTAAACCACACCGTCACTTATGTCATCAGAATCTGTTGTAACTTCCATGAGGGGGGTCCAATTAAGGATAAAGTTAATTAACAGACGAAATTAGGACCCGCAAAACTACAATAACATAGCGGGCCGCGCGTTTAGGGGATACTTTTTACACATCATTTTTCAAATGTTTTTAATTTTTCTCCCTTAATCGATTTTTCCACATTATCAAATCTTACATAAAAGGAAGTCCGAGGTTTTATAGGGATTCCAACATGGCATTTCAAATTGGGTCCATGAAATTGGTGGGTGGTTTGCTTAATATATACCGAATAGAAGGGCAAATTACTATCAATATACCCAGTGATTTATTAGGTACGATGTAGGCTATTAGCTATATACTGCATGCCCAATCTCAATTTTATGTTTTGTTTTTTATCTACCTATTTTTATATATC
>CM064484.1:20282050-20379550 GCA_032716605.1 Paralithodes platypus
TTCATCCCACCCTACAATCTACCTGTCTAGTATGAATGATAGTGCACCCAACTGGACTCACTGGGTATTAGGGGGTAGTTGTGGTGTAGGCTTTGTATGTGTCTCTATAATTATATACTGTATGTGTGTGTGTGGGGGGGGGGGGGATGTGTGTGTGTGTGTGTGTGTATGTGTCTGATTCCGATTCCGGCTATACGTTCGTTAGTTGCGCCTCTGCTTGTAATTGATGGATTGTCAGAAAAGACAATAGACAAAGCTGCTTGTAGCATCATGTATTCCCCCCAAAGTTAAAGAGTAAAAGAGAGACAAATAAAAGGTACGTTTGATTCAAAATGTAAGTCATAGGATGAGGGAAAGACAGACTGAGGGAGAAAATTACAGAGCTTACTTGTTGAATAGACAAAATATTGGTAAAGTTGTTAATAATCAATAATAAATGCCACTGATTTTACCCTCGTTTTCCACTCCCAGACACGCATTCAATTGTTCTTTGTGTGGGTTTTTTTAATCAAACTTTCTTTTCCTACTGTTACTTTTGATGAGGAAATAATGCATAAAATTTGATTATGAAAGTTTTGAGTTAAAAGCTTACTTGGTAGTAATGCCTATTACATAAGAACGTTAGCACGATTAAGGGGATTTATATTTTATGTTTGTTTGCTCCCTAAACCTCTATCAAGGGTAAGAATCCTCACCTCCTTCCCCCCCCCCACCATTCGAGATAAATATGTACATTATTTGGTAGACCAATTGCCTAGCCGAAGGCAGATTCCTCCTAAATTACAGACTTGCTATCGCAAGCCAGGAAAATTTGACACATTATTGGCACGAAAAAGTCTTAAAATTGCCAAACTAATGGGGTGAATAATTTTAAATATAAAAACTAATTGGGCTCAACATGGTGGCGAAAGGGGTACTGACCCCCCCCCCCTTTAAAGGCTTATTAATCAGTACAACCCAATATAAACATGTATATATCAAATATAACCGGCATAGCTTTCTACAATTAGCTAATACATCTAGTAATACTTTATACATCTTGTTGATCTGGCTATCCCATTCTGATGTCTTAATAGGGATATAGATTGATGATACAATCTTGATAATATTCCTGTAAAGTGTTGTAATGTTAATTATTTTTAGTATTATTAGTATTTGTATTATTACTAGTAGTAGTAGTATATTTTTGCTTATTATTATTATTATTATTAATATTATTAATATTAATATTATTATTATTATTATTATTATTCTTATTATTAGTATTAATATTATTATACTATCATTACTAACTCTTATTTCCTTTTGTCCTCAGGTGAGTGTGTTGGTCCAGGTGACAACAGTGGTCATGTTGTCAAGGGCAGAGGTGTGTTGGCAGGGGAAGGTAGGTGTTGGCAATGTGGAGAGATTGGTGAAAATATTGGGAAGGGGAAGGCGCGGGGGGGGGGGGGCAGGGGGGTGTGTGTGAGGGGGAGACTTGTAAGATCCACTTATATATGGTGTGCTTGAAAGAGAGAGAGAGAGTATGTGTGTGAGTGAGAGAGAGAGTGTGTGTGTGAAAGTGAGATAATGTGTGTTTGTGTTGTCAGAGGAAGATTGGTGTTGGTAGTGTGGGTGATTTGTGGAAATCTAGGAGGGATTACTTAGGATATCAATTTTTTCACACATAGTTTGCTTGAGATATATACCGGTATATATACAGTATATATATATATTATATATATTTATACTAGATATTATATGAATATATCAAGTATATATATAATATATATATACTATATAATAATAATTATTATATATATATATACATATATTAAATTATATATGTATGTATATATGAGGAAGATGGGTGTTGGTAATGTGGGGGATTGGAATATTTAGGAGGGAATACTTGGGAGATCTACTTATTTCCGACATGGATTGTTTGAGAGATTGCTAGAGTGATAGATAGATAGAGATGTGGCTGTGGCTCCGGTTGTGTGTGTGTGTGCGCGGTTGCGCGCGTGAGGTGTGGGTGTTGCGTGGCGGTTTGTGATGTGTTTTGTGTGTTGACAGAGTAAGATAGGTGTTGGTAGAGTGAGTACTGGAATATATAGGAGGGAATACTTAAGATATCCACTTATTTCAATGTTCACACATTGTTTGCTTGAGAGACCGAAAGACAATGGTAAGTAATTGAAACGTTTGGTGTAAGTAATTGTACTGTGGAAATGTTTGGAGTGTGTGGGTGGGGGTAATATGAGAGAGAGAGAGAGGTGTGTGTGTATGTGTGTGTGAGAGAGAATGTGTAATTATTTGTACTCGGGAAAGGGTTGGACTGTGGGTAAGGGTAATATGTGTGCGTGTGTTTGTGTGTGTGTGTCAGAGAGAGTGAGAATGTGTAATTAGTTGAACTCAGGAAAGGTTTGGACTGTGGGTGAGGGTAATATGTGTGTGTGTGTGTGTGTGTGTGTCTGTGTATTCATATTCATAATTGTAGTTTGACAGAAATTGAGTTTTTGGCTCGTATTGTCCCGCTTCCTAGACATTATCATCAATGACAATTACCCATATATTTGCTCAAGGGAGATGGTAACCGCCGGCTATGTCCCAGAAAACCTTCATCAACCCGCCCGCCCTGCGTCGGGTGGGTTGGGAGCGGGCGGGTCGGGCGGGCGGGGCGGGCGGGCGGGCGGGCGGGCGGGCGGGCGGGCAAACATGTAGGCAATAATATAATGAAGGGCAAAATTCCGAGTTCAATAGAATTCACACACAAAAAAGGGGAACAGCTACCAAATTAAATACTGTATCAAAATAGCCAGTAAAGCAATTTCCAAACGTACTAAACAAACAAAAGTCACCGAAGTTGCAAGGACTTAAATGGTTTAGAAATTTCTTTACTTGCTCTTTTAATACAGTATTTCATTTGGTAGCTGTTCCCCTTTTTTGTCTGTGAATTCTATTGAACTCGGAATTTTGCCCGTCATTTTATTATTGCCTACATGTTTGTAAATATTGTGTTCATTTCTGTTTATAGACCTGATGATGGACGCGGAGAGTCCGAAACGTTGTACTGAATAAAAACACTTCCCAAGATGTTTTTCATAACCCTGGTCCTACTGTTCCTATGTAGACTGCGCTTTCCATGCAACCAGTCGATATCGCATATATATATATATATGAGGAAATAAATACCCCCATCTCCCCTTAACCCTTAGAAGATACTATGACGCATTTCTTGTCTGTTTTCTGGCTATTAGTAGACGATATTATTCAGATTAGGAAGGGGATATATATGTACTGTAAGTCCGAGGGATAATTGAGATTGTCTATACCCTTATCATTCACACAGATCTTTCCTTAACTGCATACAATCGACTAATGATAGCCAGAATAAACTGTCAATTTGCATCATAATCTTCAAATGGTTAAAATATTGAGACGTGTATTTGTTTTTTCTCTAATAATATAATATACAGTATAGATAATTGGATATAGATAATTTATACAGTATAGATAATTCATTAACCACTTTATCACCTGGATTTTTAATAAGGGTTTGGGATTGACTTGACAGCGGGAGATTCTAGGGGAGAGAGAGAGAGAGAGAGTGAGAGTGAGTTGAGGCATGCAGAGAGAGAGTTTGTAGATAATTATATATTTATAAGATTGTATCGGTGGCGCAGGATTGGGGGAGAGAGAGAGTTTGTGAGTGAGTGAGTAAGAGTCGAGTGGACTTCCAGTATATAACCTGTACATTTTGGTAGTGTCATTGTGTTAATTAGTGCATGTATAGGTTGTGTAAATAAGTGTTTAAGTATATTGTGTAAGTGTGTAGATATAGTTAATTATGGTGTAGGTATTTAGGTAGGCCTATAGGCTTGAGTTGAAAGTTTTGTAAGTATATAAGTGTAGCCTAATGTACAGTTCTCTATCCCTCAGTCTGTCTTTCCCTCATCCTGTGACTTAAACTGCTTCAAACTCCGTGTGTCCAGGCATTTTGACGCTGACGTATTTTGAATTTGTCTCTCTGTCACTCTTTCAACTTTGGGGGAGACACTTGCAACAGGCAGCTTTGTCTTTTGTCTCCTTCACTCACATAAAACATATAAATATAAATAAAGTAACAGCAATTCGGATATTCGAACTTTTAAGGGGGTAAGTGCTTGGTTTTTGGTCGATATACTGTATTTGTCTATTAATTTATTTTTTAGTTTCCTCGCCAGACCTCCATCAAGCTTAGACAAACACCCCCTAGACCCCCTTTCAAGATATATTTGTACATTTTTCGGTAGAAAAAAATTCCGGCCGAAGGCCGGTTCCTTCTAAAATTGGAGGTTCGCTAACGCTCGCCAGGAAAATATTGACACCTAAAGGGCACGAAAGGTAACAAAACAAAAAAGAGGCGAAAGGTCTCAAAATCGCCATACTAACAGAACGAACGTCTTAAAATCTCAAAAACTAATATGCTAAACATGAGGGAGAAGGGGATCCATAAAAAGCGAGTACTACCCCCTTAAAGCCAAGTTCTGAAGCATCTGGGCTATAATGGAGCATGGTATTGTCTCGTTTGCGTTCTATATTGCTTCAAACGGGTGCGTCGCGATTTATGATCCTTGACTGTGTATAAGTATTTGGAGTGTAAGTACAGTGTAAATATGTAAGTGATGGTAGTGTAGGTAGTGTAAGTATGTAAGTGATGGTAGTGTAGGTAGTGTAAGTGGTGTAAGTACAGTGTAAGTGGTGTAAGTACAGTGTAAGTATGTAAGTGATGGTAGTGTAGGTGGTGTAAGTACAGTGTAAGTATGTAAGTGATGGTAGTGTAGGTAGTGTAAGTGGTGTAAGTACAGTGTAAGTATGTACGTGATGGTAGTGTAGGTAGTGTAAGTGTACGTTTGTGTAAGTAAGTGTAGGTATGTTTTTATAAGTAGTGTAAGTAAGTGTTAGTAGTCGGTATCAAAGGAAAGGGACACAGCTGGGTAGTGTAATTGTAGATAGTGTATTTGTGTAAGTATAGGTAGTGTAAATATGTGTAAGTGTAAGTATTGTAAGTAAGTGTGTAAGTAGTCGGTATCAAAGGAAAGGGACACAGCTGGGTAGTGTAATTATTGTAGATAGTGTATTTGTGTATGTATAGGTAGTGTAAATATTTGTAAATGTAAGTATTGTAAGTAAGTGTGCAAGTGTAGTGTAAGTAAGTATGTAAGTAGTCGGTATGAGAGGAAGGGACGCAGTGGGGTAATGTAAGTGTAGGTAGTGTAAGTATAAGTGTAAGTAAGTATGTAAGTAGTCAGTATGAGAGGAGGGGGTACATCGGGGTAGTGTAAGTATAAGTGTAGGTAGTGTAAGTATAAGTGTAGGTAGTGTAAGTATGTTTGTAAGTAGTCAGTATGAGAGGAAGGGACGCAGTGGGGTAATGTAAGTGTAGGTAGTGTAAGTATGTTTGTAAGTAGTCGGTATGAGAGGAAGGGACGCAGTGGGGTAATGTAAGTGTAGGTAGTGTAAGTATGTTTGTAAGTAGTCAGTATGAGAGGAAGGGACGCAGTGGGGTAATGTAAGTGTAGGTAGTGTAAGTATGTTTGTAAGTAGTCGGTATGAGAGGAAGGGACGGAGTGGGGTAATGTATTGTAGGTAATAATATTATATGTGTAGGTAATGTAAGTAGTCGGTATGAGAGGAAGGTGCACAGCGGGGCCCTGATTATTCTTAGCAGGTGGTCTTTATTTACCTGTCTCACCCCCTTCCTCCCTTTATCTCTACCTCCACCCCCCCTCACCCCTCCCTCTCCTTATCTTTATTTCTCCCTCTCCAACCTTCCCCCCTCCCTCCTCCCCCTTTATCTCTCCCTCTCCCCTCTCTATCCCTCCCTCTCCCCTCTCTATCCCTCCCTCTCCCCTCTCTATCCCCTCTCTATCCCTCCCCTCGTCATCCTCTAACCCCTTCCCCTTATCTCTCCCTCTCCCACCTTCCCCTCTCCTCCTCCTTTATATCTCTACATCTCCACTCTCCCTCCCTCACCCCCTCTCCCTTCTTAAGAAAGCCTCTATCAATAATAATGAATAATAAATAAACTTTTAGCCGTAGCCAGATTTAAATAACAAAACTATGTAGTTTAGTTTTCTTTGAGAGCCAACTATTAGGCAGTATATATATATATATATATATATATACTGAAAGGGTTAAAGTTGTATCAGAACCGGTTAAGATCTCGGCTGGATAATATTGTAAATGGTTTGGTAGAATCATGGTTCGTTACTGACCACCAAAAATGGAATATGTGGGTCAAATGGAGGAGGGACCATAAAAAAATAGCGTACGCTCAATTTAATATATATATATTCCACATGTTACGAGAGACGATTTTATATTATTATTATTATTAGTATTATTTGTTTTATTATTATTATTATTCAGCCTTTACCATACATGAGTAAAATTATGTACACTATAATATATAGTAATTGTATTTTAAATTCCTTCTTAACTTACGCATCAATATAGTTGTATGCATAATTTAACTGAGTTATTGATAACATTTAAATTGAATGTTATACATTCCTGGTCCCATAATAGGGCGGAACAGCAAAAAAAAAAAAAAACACATCCATGGTTTAGATAGTGTTAGTACGAAGAGGGGCAACAACAACACTCTACCACCAACAACAACAACAACAACAACAACAACAACACCAACACCACCACCAACACCAACACCAACACCACCAACACCAACACCAACACCAACACCACCACCACCACCACCACCACCAATACCAACAACAACAACAACAAGGAAGAGGTAGAGGTAGAGGGGGGGGGGGGGTGGCTTGAAGGGGTAGGTTAGGGCATGGTATAAGAACTTTATGGTCTTTATACCATGGGTTAGGAGGTGTAGCGAGAGAGAGAGAGAGAGAGAGCACAGGGTTTGTCATCGGGGTAATTACAAGATTAATTGACCCTCTTTAAGGCGTTTCATTATTTCACCACCCACACCTCTGATCTTATCCCCTGCTTGATGTATAGGTGGGGGTAGACATGGGGGGGGGGGGGGGCAGGGGTAGAGGTGAGATAGAAGGGGAAGGAGGAGGGGAGGGGGTAGAGGTAGTGATAGTGGTAGGGGTGATGATGGTGGGGATATGGAGGTTAGAGGTATTGGGGCTATGAGGATGGTTGTGGGAGTGGTGAGTAGGATTAGAGTTGGGGTGGTAGGGTTAGAGGTAGGGGTGGGTTGTGTATGGAGGGTAGTATGAGGGTGGTGGTGGGGTAAGTGGGGGAAGGAGAGGGGTGGGGGATGGCGGGTGGTGGGAGTGGGGGAATGGAGGTTTGGGGTAGGGGGGAGGGGGAGATTAGGGTGCTGGTGGTAGAGTTAGAGGTGGTTGGGTATGGCCAGTGTGTGTGTGGGGGGGGGGGGGGGGGTTTTTTTTTTTTTTTTGGGGGGGTGGGGGGGGGGTTTTTTGGGGGGTTTTTGGTTGCGGAAGATGAGGGTGGTGGTGGGTGTTAGAGTTAGTGGAGGGATAATAATTGTAATAATAATAATAATAATAATTACAAAATACTAATGATAATACATGGTTTATTAAGATTTGCAGCCATAGTGTGTGCGTGTGCATGCGTGTCATCCTGTAAGTGTTTATATGCACATGTCTCAGTGAGTATGTTAGTGCGTGCGTTCGTGTGCTAGCTATAATGTGTGAATGAGTCGCCTAATGAGTATACCTTTGCAATAGCATGATAATGGTGATCTGATACAATATTACCTCAACAGGGAGAAAACACACACTCAAAATATACCGAACATCGAAAAGAGAAAAGGAGAGAAAGATATAAAAAAAAAACGGTGACCCCCCTTAAGAAGTGAATGTATGTGTGATATATAGGACCTATACTAGAGATGACCCTAGGCTATATAGTACAGATAGTAAGTGAAGGTATTGTAGTCAGCTATAGACCTACTTATTGGGCACTTAAGGGGGCTCACCTCGCTTTTTTTTTTTTTTTTTCTCCCTCTCTCTTTGGCTTGTATCCATTCGGCCCCATTCAGCAGACTGTTTTATGACGTTTACCCCCATCCAGGTGTCAATATTTTCCTGGCGAGCGGTAGCGAGCCAGCACATATATTTTTGTTGTTTTTACAGCAAGCTAAATTTTTACATTTTTCGAGAGAAAAATTTCTCCGGCGAAGCCGGATTTCTCCATACAATGCTGGCTCGCTATCGCTCGCCAGGAAGTAATCGAGACCTGGATGGGGATAAACGTCTTAAAACAGTTGGCTTAATGGGGCCGAATGGATACAAGCCAGGGAAAGAGAGGAAGATAAACAAAAAAACTGGTGACCCCCAAGTGAATGTATGTGTGATATATAGAGACCCTAGGCTATACAGTACAGGGATAGGAAGTGAAGGTATTGTAGTGAGCTATAGAGACCCTAGGCTATATACAGTACAGGGATAGGAAGTGAAGGTATTGTAGTGATATATAGAGACCCTAGGCTATACAGTACAGGGATAGGAAGTGAAGGTATTGTAGTGATATATAGAGACCCTAGGCTATACAGTACAGGGATAGGAAGTGAAGGTATTGTAGTGAGCTATAGAGACCCTAGGCTATATAGTACAGGGATAGGAAGTGAAGGTATTGTAGTGATATATAGAGACCCTAGGCTATATACAGTACAGGGATAGGAAGTGAAGGTATTGTAGTGATATATAGAGACCCTAGGCTATATACAGTACAGGGATAGGAAGTGAAGGTATTGTAGTGATATATAGAGACCCTAGGCTATATACAGTACAGGGATAGTAAGTGAAGGTATTGTAGTGATATATAGAGACCCTAGGCTATATACAGTACAGGGATAGTAAGTGAAGGTATTGTAGTGATATATAGAGACCCTAGGCTATATAGTACAGGGATAGGAAGTGAAGGTATTGTAGTGATATATAGAGACCCTAGGCTATATAGTACAGGGATAGGAAGTGAAGGTATTGTAGTGATATATAGAGACCCTAGGCTATATAGTACAGGGATAGGAAGTGAAGGTATTGTAGTGATATATAGAGACCCTAGGCTATACAGTACAGGGATAGGAAGTGAAGGTATTGTAGTGATATATAGAGACCCTAGGCTATATACAGTACAGGGATAGGAAGTGAAGGTATTGTAGTGATATATAGACCTGCTTATTAAGGGGGGGGCACCGGATTTTTTTTTTTATCTTCCTCTCCCTCTCGCTCTTTTTTGGCTTGTATCCATTCGGCCCCATTCAGGCTACTGTTTTTAAGACGTTTACCCCCATCCAGGGCGTATTTATTGGCTCATTTGTATTTTTCTATAATTGTGTTTAGTTTCCTCCCTAAGCCTCCATCAAGCTGAAAATATAAACACCCCAAAACCCTCCTTCAAAATATATTTGTACATTTCTCGATAAAAAAAAAATCCGGCTGAAGGCGGCCGGTTCCTCTTAAATTAGTGGCTCGCTATCGCTCGCCTGGAAAAATTGACACCTAAATGACACGAACAGTCTTAATATTGACAACAAAATGGAGCGAAAGGTCTTAAAATCGCCAAACTGATTAGCCGAATATCATAAAATCTGAAAACTAATGGGGTAAAGGCGAGGAAGAAGAGGGAGCAGAAAAACGCCTCATCTCCCCTTAATAAGTGAAGGCCTTTGTATTCCTTTGTATTGTAGTGAGCTATAGACCTACTCATTGGGCACTTAAGACGGCCATTTACCAAAACATGTTATGGTACTCCAGGGGTTCTAGAGACCTTGTTGGAAGAGAGGTTGGTGATGATGGTGGTGGTGGTGATAGTGATGGTGGCAGGTTAGGTGTTGAGAGTGGTAGTGGGGGTGGTGGTGGCAGGTTACTGTAGGTGTTGAGTTAAGACACAAGAGAAAGAGGTGGTGTTGGTGATGATAGGGGTGGTGATGGTGACAGGTTAGGTGTTGAGAGTGGTGGTGGTGATGGTGGCAGGCTAGGTTTTGAGAGCAAAGGTTGTGGTGATGATAGTGGTGGTGATGATGGTGGCAGATTACGTGTTGAGAATGAAGGTTATATTGATGATAGTGGTGGCGAGAAGTTATGGTGATAATGGTGATGATTTTAGTGTTAGTGGTGATGTTATGAGAGGTTATGGTGATAGCAGATTAGGCGATGAGAGGTTATGGTGATAGTGATGATAGCAGTGGTGATGATAGGTGTAGTGGTGATGTTATGAGAGGTGATGATGGTGCCTAGTGTAGTGATTTGTTGTTGCCCTGAGTCTGTCAGCTAACGACCGTATACGTGTGGCTATGATGATCTCTCTACCATATGTGTGTGTGTGTGTCTACGGGTGTGTGTGTGTTTGTTTGTCTACGGGTGTGTGTGTGTGTTTGTGTGCTGGTTTGTGTAAGTATATGTGTGGGTGGGTGCTTTTTTGTGTGTACTGTATGTGTAAGTGTATGTGTCTACTGTTTGTGTGTGTAAGTGGATCTGTGTGTGTGTAAGTGTATCTGTGTGTCTGTGTATGTGTATCTATGTGTGTGCTGTTTTGTGCGTGTGTTGTGTGTGTTTATTAATGTTGTCTGTTTTGTCCGTGTGTATGTGTATGTTGTTTTGTGTGTTTACCTTTGTTGTTGTATTGTATTCAGTGTGTGTGTGTGTGTGTGTGTGTGTGTGTGGCTATATGTTCTATTTACTTATTTACCTTCCTCTTTTTCTTATTTTATTTACTATATATATATATATATATATATTATATATATATATATATATATATATTATATATATATATATCTATAATATATATAATATTATATATATATATATATTTTATTCTATATATATATACGGTATACTGTATATATAGATACACTAATTTGCATCTATTTTACATTATATTATGTATATTCAATAACTTTATATTAATTCACCCTATTTTTTTCTCTGTTTTAATTGTTTTATCATTTTCTTTGTCATAGTACATATCTCTTTGGGTTGATCTAACCTTGTGTGTGTGGTCAACTATTTTGTTTTTATTATTATTATTATTCTTGCCTTACGTAATCAATTATATATTAATCCGATTATGTCAACATGTATTGCGTATGTACAGTATGCATGTTCTATCATTATAATTATATATCTATTTATTCATCAGTTACCCATATTTCATCACTGTTTTCGTGCATTATTGTAGATGATTATTTTGTTACCGTAGTGCTAATATTAATTTACCCTTTACTTATTTATTTTCACTTGTATAGATTATATAATATATAAACTATGCAATGGAAAAAAGTATACAGGTATATAACAAAAAGAAAAAAACAATTGTCTATCTCTATCTACAGGTATATATGTATCTATCTATCTATCTATCTATCCATATATATTTTGTTGTCTTCTTGTTTTATACAGTATACATTTGATTTATTATAGTTTATTTTATTTTGTATTGTTTTTATTTTTGTGCAGAAGTACTTAATAGTTTGGGTTGGTGTGGCTTTGTGTGTGTGGGGCCGACTAATTTCATGGGCAGCTGGGTGGAATCAATTTATGGGGTGGGCCTGTGTGATTGTACCAGTTTATTCTCTCTCTCGCTCTCGCTCTCGCTCTCGCTCTCTCTCTCGCTCTCGCTCTCGCTCTCTCTCTCTCTCTCGCTCTCGCTCTCGCTCTCGCTCTCTCTCTCTCTCTCTCTCTCTCTCTCTCTCTCTCTCTCTCTCTCTCTCTCTCTGATACGGCCTCTTTTGGAGTATGCTGTGCAATTCTGGTCTCCAGGACACAGGCAAGATATAGAGCGACTGGAAAGAGTACAAACTAGGGCTACAAAGCTTATTCCATCGCTTAGAAGACTGAGCTATGAGGGCCGGTTGAGAGCTCTTGATCTCTTTTCGTTGGAGACACGCAGACTACGAGGTCAGCTCATTGAAGTATTTAAAATACTTAATGGGTTTGACAATGTGGATTATAGCAAAATATTTAGTCTCAATATGAATACAACACGCAACCATGGCTGGGAATTATAATTGAAAAGGTTCAGCACTAGTATTTGTGGAAACTTTTTCACATATAAGATCTGTTCTACCTGGAACAAACTTCCCTCCGAAGGTGTAAACAGTTCTTCAGTAGAGCAGTTCAAGAAGAAAGTAGATATTATTTTGCACACTCTGTAATGAGTATAGTTCACTAAACAGTCTCTCTCCTTCCACTTCGAGTATCTCCCCGGAGTGGACCGCAAGGTCTCTGTGATACTAACTAATCCTTGTAACTCCTCTCTCTCTCTCTCTCTCTCTCTCTCTCTCTCTCTCTCTCTCTCTCTCTCTCTCTCTCTTGTGCACTCTCTCTCTTCTCTCTCTATTCTCTCTCTCTAGTCTCTATTCTCTCTCTCTCTCCTATCTCTCTCTCTTATTTTTCTCTTTTCTTTCTCTATCTATTCTCTATCCTCTCTCTCTAGCTCATCTCTCTATCTCTCTCTCTCTCTCTATCTCTCTCTCTCTCTCTCTCTCTCTCTCTCTCTCTCTCTCTCTCTCTCTCCGAGGTGGGGGGGGGGGAGGTCTGTGTTCGTGTGATTAGTATCTACTAGAGTTACCCTTGGCGCCGGGCACAGGGAGAGAGAGAGAGAGAGTGAGAGAGATGTGAGGGAGGCAGAGAGAGAGAGAGTGTGTGTGTGTGTGTGTTGGTATTATTTGCATACAGTAAAACAGTAGGGGGCTCACGAATTCTTGTGAGTGGGGTAGATACTATGGCATCCAAGTGTACCTGTTCCCCTCGCTAACTGTAAATATAGCTCTTCTGTAGACCAATGTATTAAGGGGGTGACCTGCTTTTTGTTATTTCTGTCCTTTTCTCTCTTTCTCTGGCTTGTATCCATTCGGCCCCATTCAGCCAACTATTTTAAGACGTTTTTGGGGAATCTAGGTGTCGATTTCTTCCTGGCGAGCGATAGCGAGCCAGCATTATATGAAGAAATCCGGCTTCGCCGGAGACATTTTTCTATCGAAAAATGTATAAATTTTGCCTGCTGCTACCGCTCACCAGTAAAAAAATTACACCTATGTTGGGACAAACGTCTTAAAACAGTAGGCTGAATGGGGCCAAATGGATATAAGCCAGAGAAAGATAGAAACGGACAGAACAAAAACAGGTCAGCCCCCTTAAAAGAATAGGTAATAATTATTCTATATACTGGGCAACACACACACACACACACACACACAGCCCGTAGCCTAGTAGGTAGAGCTCTCGTCTCACACACGAGGGGTCGGGGGTTCAATCCCCGGCCGGGCGGAGACAAATTGGGCTTGTCTCCTTTCATGTGTTAGCCTCAGTTCACCTAGCTGTAAATAGGTACCTGGAATAAGTGGACGACGTTGTGACGTTCCATCTGGGGTTGGCAAAAATGGTACAAGGCGAGATGGGTATCATATGGTTCACCTAAGCTGATGGCTACCTAAGCCTTCGGGCGAGACGGTACCGTCTATAGTGAGAATGGTACCATACAGATCCACCCTAAGCCTTCGTTTCCGATGTCGCCAATTGGCTAAAATCCAGATTACACACACATCCACAGCCATTCCAACAGTACATAAAACACTTAACATGCATTTCACGCAATACATTCCCAGTTAAGGAGGCGCGATAATAATGAGCTTAGCTCGCATTGCGTGGATTCCCCTTGACGAACAAGTAACTGAGTAACACACACACACCCTACAAGCATAGCAAAGTCAATTACTACCAATGCACCCAATTATTTGATGAACCTCCTTCCTTTACTAAACTTTGAGTCATTGTACCCGATTCCAAATATAAGGCTGTTATTTTGGAGCCCTGTTAGCGTAATTCATAAATGCGCGGAATTGTGGTGTGTGAGTATCCTTGGTTCGAGTCCTTGGAGTGCCACATGTATTTGTTGATTTAACTAATTGAGTTTAGAAGTAAAGTGGGTTGGTGAAAACATATGAATTATAGTGTGTGTTACTTAAGGGGGGGGGGGGGTGCTCTCTATCCCAACTTCTCCCTCATGTTGAGCCTCATTAGTTTTGAGATTTTAAGACATATTCGCTCCTTTAAGGGGAGATATCCACTTGAGGGATTTTTTTTTTCTTGACCCCTTTCTCCCTCATGTTTAGCCCCATTGTTTTTGAGATTTTAAGACGTTCGCCCCATTAGTTTGGCGATTTTAAGAACTTTCACCCTATTTTTTACAATTTGAAGACCTTCTGTGCCACTTAGGTGTCAATTTTTCCCTGGCGAGCGATAGCGAGCCTGTAATTTAAGAGGAACCGGCCTTCGGCCTGGACATTTTTCTACCGAAAAATGTACACATTTATCTTGAAAGGAGGTCAAGGGGGTTTAATTTTAAGTTTGATGGAGGTTAAGATAATAAACTAAAAACCTCCCCTTTTAAGTCATCCGCATTCACCTGTACTATCCATTGCTCTCCCTAGTCAGTTAGTAGGTTAGCAGTGTAGTAAACCAAATTGCCCCGTAAGGTCCAATAGGTTTGTTGCAGTTTGTAAGTCCTTTGTAGTCCTTTATTATTACCTCCGCCAACGAAGCTTGAGGAGGTTGTGTGTTTGTTCCGTGTTTACGTATGTCTATTTATGTAAGCAAGATATCTCAAAAAGTTATGAACCGATTTTCACGAAACTTGGTGAGCAGATAGGATATGCGCCAAAGAAGATGTGATTACATTAAGGGGAGGCAGACCGTTTTTCTGGACCTCCTTCTCCCTCATGTTTAGCCCCATTTTATTAGATTATAAGACGTTCGGCCCATTAATTTGGCGATTTTAACACCTTTCGCCCCATTTCGTTGTTAATTTTAAGACCTTTCGTACCATTTAGGTGTCGATTATTTCCTGGCGAGCGAAAGCGAGCCTGAAATTGTAAGAGGAATTTTTCTACCGAAAAATGTACAAATTTATCTTGAAGAGGGGTCTAGGGGGTGTTTTTCTAAGCTTGATGGAGGTCTAGCGAGAACACTAAGGAATATATGAATTAATAGACCACAAAAATAAAAAAAGAAAAAACGGTCTGTCTCCCCTTAATTAAGAGGAGGTTTTTAGTTAGTTCGCTAGACCTCCATCAAGCTTAACATTACAGCCCCTAGACCTTTCAAGATAAATTTGTACATTTTTCGGTAGACAAATTTCCTGGCCGAAGGCCGGTTCCTTTTAAATTACAGGCTCGCTATCGCTCGCCAGGAAAAAATCGACACCTAAATGGCACGAAAATTCTTAAAATTTACAGAAATGGGGCGAAAGTTCTTAAAATCGCCAAACAAATGGGGCGAAGGTCTTAAAATATCAAAAGCAATGGGGCTAATCATGAGGGTGAAAGGGGTCAAGAAAGAAATCGCTTAAGTGGAAATCTCCCCTTAAGGTGGCGATAGGTAGAGCTCATACCTCATATACCGCCAGCGTAGGTGGAGGTATGCGCTCTCCCGAGTGCCCTGCTAGTTGGTGGCGATTGGTCGTTGTGGTGGTTGTGATGTTTGTTTTGTGGTTGTAATTGTGGTGGTGGTGATTTGTGGTTGTGATTGTGATAGTTGTGGTGGTTGTGATGGTGGTAGTTGTGTGATTGTGGTGGTTGTGATTGTGGTGGTTGTGATGGTGGTAGTTGTGTGATTGTGGTGGTAGTTGTGGTGGTAGTAGTTGTGTGATTGTGGTGGTTGTGATGGTGGTAGTTGTGATGGTGGTAGTTGTGTGATTGTGGTGGTTGTGATGGTGGTAGTTGTGGTAATTGTGATGGTGGTAGTTGTGGAGGTTGTGATGGTGGTAGTTGTGGTGACTTGTGGTGGTTGTGATTATGGTACTTGTGGTTGTGATGGTGGTAGTTGTGGTGGTTGTGATTATGGTACTTGTGGTTGTGATGGTGGTTGTTGTTAAGGTTGTGATTGTATTGGTGATGACTTGTGGTTGTCATGGTGGTGACTTGTGATTGTGGTAGTTGTTCTGATTGTGATGGTGAATTGAGGTACTTGTGGTTTTTGTGATTGTGGTAGTTTATAGTGGTTGTGATTGTGGTAGTGAGTGTAGTGGCGATGATCTTGGAGGTTAATATGAGTAATTTTGGAGGTTGGTGATTGATTACGAAATTAAAGAGAGAGAGAGAGAGAGAGAGAGAGAGAGAGAGAGAGAGAGAGAGAGAGGCTGAGAAAAGAGAATGTGTAAGTGTGCGAGAGAGAGAGAGAGAGAATGGGAAAGAGGGGAGGGGGAGGAGGGATTGCAGAGGGAGGAGGAGGGGAAGAGGGTGTTGAGGTGCATTAGAGAAAACGGTAGAGAATGGGAGCGATTTTAACAGTGTCTTCTCTATTATTTCGGAGATAAATTTGGTCGTAGGGAATCGAAGTTTAACCCCTTCTGTACCGGTGACGTGCTTTTCATTATATTTTGGCTACTATTAGACGATTTTGTTCAGCTTACGAAGGACTTATGCCCATTAAAATGCTATAGACTATCTCAGTTAACCCTTTTAGCTACCGTATATCCTTCATAAGCTACATAAAATCGTCTATATGTTGCTGGAATCAGATTAAACAAACGTCTCCGGTACAGGAAGGGTTAAATATAATATTAATGCAATCTTAGTAACACTAGAATCGGTCGAGGTTCATTACATATTTAATGTTCCTTTAAAAAAAGCTATTTCCAATTATGATTCGTCAATATCAAGACCTTTCGTGCCATTTAGGTGTCGATTTTGTGCTGGCGAGTGATTGCAACCCTGCAATTGTGAATGATGCCCCGGCCGATTTTTCTGTACAAAGTAGCCTATTATCAAAGTGGAATCTTGAGTTTGTTTTTTTTTTTTTTTTTTTTAAAGCTTGATGGAGGCCTAGGGAGGAAGCTATAATATTAATTATAAATACATAGATAGATAATCTACAAAATATCACCCACCCCCTTAAAGGTATATTGATTGTAATAAACCCATCTTAAACAAGGATAGAAAGGAAAACCACAGTGATTTTATATATATATATATATATATATATATATATATATATATATATATTTGTTTTGTATACACTTTTGATGCCGGTAATTTTATTGTTAATGTGATATATACAATAACATAATTGTTTTGATGGGGTTAAGGGGGGCAGTACTCTCTTTTTCTGGACCCCCTTCTCCCTCATGTTTAGCATATTAGTGTTGAGGTATAAAGACGTTCGTTTGTTGATTTTTGAGATCTTTTGCCTCATTGTTGTGTCAATATTAAGACCTTTCGTGGCCTTTAGGTGTCGATGTTTTCCTGGCGAGCGATAGTGCCTTCGACTTGGAAAATGTTTTACCGAAAAAATTACAAATTTATCTTGAAAGGAGGTCTAAGGGGGGTTTTCTAAGCTTAATGGAGGTCTAGCGAGGAAACTAAAAAATAATAATAGATACATATATAGATACTGTAGATAATAGATAAATAATAGATACATATATAGATAAATAATAGATAAATAATAGACAAATAGTAGATAAATAATAGATAAATAATAGACAAATAGTAGATAAATAATAGATAAATAATAGATAAATACTAGATAAAGATAAATAATAGAAAAATAATAGATAAATAATAGATAAATAGATACTAGATAAATATATAAATACTAGATAAAGCTAAATAATAAACAAATACTAGATAAATACTAGAATAAATACTAGATAAATACTAGAATAAATACTAGATAAATACTAGATAAATACTAGATAAATACTAGATAAATACAGTAGATACTAAATAAATAGATAAATACTAGATAAAGATAAATAATAGATAAATAGATACTAGATAAATAGATAAATACTAGATAAATAATAGATATATAATAGATAAATATATTGGCCATAAACCAAGTAGTACCCCCTTAACAGTGAATTGTGGAGAGTGCTTCCCATAGAATGTTGAGGAATTATAGTTTAAAGCCCAGTTTAATCTGAAGTACATTTTCCATATTAATTTTGAACGTCTTTTCTACTACTACTACTACTACTACTACTACTACTACTACTATTATCCCTGTGAGTACCAGCGACGTGTTATATTTTATTCTAGCTATATTTAGACGATATTATGCAAGTTGGGAAGGTTCTTTGGTAGTTAAAAGGGTTGGTTGAGATAGTTTGAAGCCTTACTATTACTACAGGTCCTTCCCAAGCTGAATAAAATCGTCTGATAGTCGCCAGAGTATGATGAAAAGGACGTCCCTTGTACTGAACGGGTTATTGTAATATAATAAGCGGTTTACTTGGAATTCCCTGGTGTGTGTGTGTGTGTGTGTGTGTGTGTGTGTGTCTGTGTCTGTGTGCGTGCGCGCGCGTGCCAAAGTATAAGTTACCCATTATCAGTGTGGATGATGTGTGTAATGTTGACTCTACATATTAGGAGAGAGAGAGAGAGAGAGAGAGAGAGAGAGAGAGAGAGAGAGAGAGAGAGAGAGAGAGAGAGGCAAAGAAAGAAATGAGATCAATGTTGCAAAGTGAAGATAATTAATTTGTGAGAGGCAAGAAAGATGTGCATATATTGATATTATACTGTATACACTGATTACACAGAACTTACGAGGCGAGCAAGGTGGTTAATACTTAAATTAGGAGAGGGAGAGAGAGAGAGAGAGAGAGAGGTGAGGAAGAAAAAGAGGGAAAGTGTGTGTGTGTGTGTGTGGTGCCTTGGTGTTGTCATATAATCATGCACACACACGTAGGCTATGTACACACACACACACGCTCTCTCAGCCTTACTTTAGCTACATTCATGCATGTATAATGAATAGAGAGCGGTGTAGGTTAAGGGGGTACGGTTTAGTTATTAGGTTATGTATATATTTATTAATTATATTCATGCATGTATTATTAATAGAGAGCGGTGTGGGTTAACTCTCTCCGACATATGACGCGATTTTGAGCCTATTGGGGATACTTTCCTTTGTTACCATCAGGGGTATTTAGAAACCTTTAGTTTAGTTACTTCAACCTCTACAGTTGTCTTTGAGTTAGCTGTGGGCAGAAAACTAATTTTGGAGAGGTAATTATAAGAGTGAGAGAACTCTATTTCTTATTGCTAATCTGGCAACCTCTGCGTCTTAAATGCGTGAAAGGGTTAAGGGAGTAGGGTTATATTTATTAGGTTATTTATATCTATATTTATTATTGTTTGTGTGTTTCTGAATGCTCCAAGGGTGCTTGTTTTCTGTGGCCGAACTGTTGTATGTGTTGTTCACTTATCACCCCTTTTGCCCTTCTGGTGTCTCTTGCTGATCCTCCCTACCCCTTGTGGGCTGGCTACTGACTGACTGACTTGACATAATTATTGTTTTAGTTTCCTACCTAGGCCTCCATCAAGCTCAATAAAAGTATCCTCAAGCTCCCCCGTCGAGATAAATTTGTACATTTTTTTAAATAGAGAAATGTCTCGACCGAAGGCCAGTTTCTGCAGAAAATGCAGGCTCGCTATCTCTCGCCAGGATAAAATCGACACCTAAATATGACGAAAAGTCTTGATAATGATAAAGAAATGGGACGAGAGATCTTAAAATCGATAAACTAATGGGGTGAACGTCATAAAATCTCAAAATAATGGGCCTAACATGTGGGAGAAGGTGGTCCAGAAAAAGCACTACTTCTCCCTTAATGTATATGTGTACTAACACACATAGGCCTACAGTGCTACTATGGTACACGTCCTATACCTATTACTGTTATCCACACACACACACACACACACACATACATACACACACACACACACACACACACACACACACACACACACACACAACACACACAACATACAGACACAACACACACACACACACACACACACACACACACACACACACACACACACACACACAGATTGAGAGAGAGAGAGAGAGAGACTCCTACTCGTTGACACACACACATCATTTACTCCCACATTCAAGCATAATTTATTACCGCAAAGTTCAAACCACAGAAATTATATATATATATAATAATTCACATAGAGTATATTTCCTTCAAGTATATCCCCCTCCCCTTTCACTATTCACACACACACATAAACAGGTTAGTCAATGTTCAAAAATAGCATTATTTATTGGCAAGATGTCTGATACTGCGGTTTTATTGTTGTTGTGATATAGGAGTTAAGGGCAGATTTCCACTTGAGGGATTTTTTTTTTTTACCCCTTTCTCCCTCATGTTTAGCCCCATTGCTTTTGATATTATAAAACGTTTGCCCCATTAGTTTAGCGATTTTAAGAACTTTTACCCCATATTAAGACCTTTCGTGCAATTCAGGTGTCCATGTTATCCTGGCGAGCGATAGCGAGCCTGTAATTTAAGAGGAACCGGCCTTTGGCCGGGACATTTTTCTACCGAAAAATGTACAAATTTATCTTGAAAGGGACTCAAGGGGGTGTAATTTTAAGCTTGATGGAGGTCTAGGGAACACACTAAATACCTCCCCTTAACCCCTTCAGCAACATGACGCCTTTTTAAGCTTGATGGAGGTCTAGGGAACAAACTAAATACCTCCCCTTAACCCCTTCAGCAACATGACGCCTTGTTAAGCTTGATGGAGGTCTAGGGAACAAACTAAATATCTCCCCTTAACCCCTTCAGCAACATGACGCCTTGTTAAGCTTGATGGAGGTCTAGGGAACAAACTAAATATCTCCCCTTAACCCCTTCAGCAACATGACGCCTTTTTTGTACTTTATAGTCTGGCTAAAGTTAGACTATTTTCTGCAGTTTAGGAAGGACGTATGTTTATCAACTCCTCCTCCTGTACCGGCGACGTCTCTTTCATTTCATTCTAGCTATATTTAAAGGCTTTTGTGTAGTTTAACAAGGATCTGTGGTAGTAAAAAGGGTTAAGTGAGATAGTCCGGAGACTGTACAATGCCGGAGGCCCTTTTGAAACTGAAGGGAATCGTCTCTTTGTAGCTAGGATACATTTAAAAGGACGGCACCGGTACTGAAGGGGTTAACCCCTTCTGTACCGTGGACGTCTTTTTAATTCTATGTTAGCTATGTTTACATGATATTGTGCCGTTGAAGAGGATCAGTGGGAGTATACAGGGTTAAGGGGGGTGACCTGTTTTTTGTTATTTCTGTCCTTTTCTCTCTTTCTCTGGCTTGTATCCATTCGGCCCCATTCAGCCAACTATGCTAAGACATTTTTTTTTTTTTTTTTTTCTATATTTCAACTACTCCCTCTCGGGCATAGGCTGATAGCCTTTACACTCAATTTACAATTTCTTCCTGGCGAGCGATAGCGAGCCAGCATTATATGAACAAATCCGGCTTCGCCGGACATTTTTCTATCGAAAAATGTACAAATTTAGCCTGCTGTCAAACAAAAATAAAAAATGTGCTGGCTCGCTACCGCTCACCAGTAAAAAAATTACACCTGGATGGGGATAAACGTCTTAAAACAGTAGGCTGAATGGGGCCAAATGGATACAAGCCAGAGAAAGATAGAAAAGGACAGAACCAAAACAGGTCACCCCCCTTAAGTGAGATAGTTTGAAGCCTTTACATTGCTGGAGGTCCTTTACATTGCTGGAGGTCCTTTACATTGCTGGAGGTCCTTTACATTGCTGGAGGTCCTTTACATTGCTGGAGGTCCTTTACATTGCTGGAGGTCCTTTACATTGCTGGAGGTCCTTTACATTGCTGGAGGTCCTTTACATTGCTGGAGGTCCTTTACATTGCTGGAGGTCCTTACATTGCTGGAGGTCCTTTACATTGCTGGAGGTCCTTTACATTGCTGGAGGTCCTTTACATTGCTGGAGGTCCTTTACATTGCGCTGGAGGTCCTTTACATTGCTGGAGGTCCTTTACATTGCTGGAGGTCCTTTACATTGCTGGAGGTCCTTTACATTGCTGGAGGTCCTTTACATTGCTGGAGGTCCTTTACATTGCTGGAGGTCCTTTACATTGCTGGAGGTCCTTTACATTGCTGGAGGTCCTTTACATGCTGGAGGTCCTTTACATTGCTGGAGGTCCTTTACATTGCTGGAGGTCCTTTACATTGCTGGAGGTCCTTTACATTGCTGGAGGTCCTTTACATTGCTGGAGGTCCTTTTTAAACTGAATAAAATCATCTAATTCTAAGACTAATTGTTTTGGTATTTGTGGTTGATATAGTGGTGGTAGTGGTAGTTGTTTTAATGGTAGTTGTAGTGATGGTGGTAGTTGTGGTTGTGGTAGTTGTAGTTGTGGTAGATGTACTAGTGGAGATAGTTATTTTTGTGGTAGTTGTGGTAGATGTACTAGTGGTGGTAGTTGTGGTTGTGGTGGTAGTTGTGGTTGTGGTGGTAGTTGTGGTTGTGGTGGTAGTTGTGGTTGTGGTGGTAGTTGTGGTTGTGGTGGTAGTTTGGTAGTTGTGGTTGTGGTAGTTGTGTGTATGGTAGTTGTGGTAGATGTACTAGTGGAGATAGTTGTGGTTGTGGTAGTTATGTTTATAGTAGTTGTGGTGGTAGTTGTGGTTTTGGTAGTTGCGTTTATGGTAGTTGTGGTAGATGTAATAGCGGTGGTCGTTGTGGATATGGTAGTTGCGTTTATGGTAGTGGTGTTAGATGGTGTAGTGTAGTATGCTTATGGTCTGGTGGTTGTGGTGATAAAGTGATGATTATGGTGGTAGCAATGATCATCACCACACAACAACAATGATAATTATAATGCTGCCACTAATAACTCTCAATTATCAACTGTTTCCACAAGGCCTCTTTTGTATGTAGATTTTTTCCTTTTTTCTTTTTTTCCCTCTTGCCTGCGTTTTTATTTTTTTATTTTTTTTTATTTTTTTTTACTGCTGGTGCTACGTGAGGTTGTGGTGTGTTGTGCTGGTGTTTGGTTTGGTGATAGGGTGTGTTTTGCTATGGCCTAGCATATCTGTGTGTGTATGTGTGTTTTTTGCTTAGCATATTTGCATGGTAGTGTGTGCGTGTGCTCTGTTGCCTGTGTGTTTGTGTGCTGTCTTGTGCGTGATTTGTGTGTTAGTGTGCTGTAGTGTGTGTGTGTATGTGCTATACACATGAGTGCTGTATTGTATGTGTGTGCGTGTGCTGTATTATGTGTGAGTGCTGTATTTGTGTGTGTGTGTGTGTGTATGTATGTATGTGCTGTATTATGTGTGTGTGTGCGTGGGTCGTGAGTATGTGTGCGTGTGTGTCGTGGTTCGTTATGCCACTTAGGCTAATTGTGTTACGTGACAGTTTTATATAATGACTGATGATGGTATATAATGTCATACAGTGTGGTGGTATGGTCATATTGTTGATGGTATATACAGTAATGTTATACAGTGTGGTGGTACGGTCATATTGTTGGTGGTATATAATGTCATACAGTGTGGTGGTATGGTCATATTGTTGGTGGTATATAATGTCATACAGTGTGGTGGTATGGTCATATTGTTGATGGTTATATAATGTCATACAGTGTGGTGGTATGGTCATATTGTTGATGGTATATAATGTCATACAGTGTGGTGGTATGGTCATATTGGTTGATGGTATATAATGTCATACAGTGTGGTGGTATGGTCATATTGTTGATGGTTATATAATGCCATACAGTGTGGTGGTATGGTCATATTGTTGATGGTATATAATGTCATACAGTGTGGTGGTATGGTCATATTGTTGATGGTATATAATGTCATACAGTGTGGTGGTATGGTCATATTGTTGATGGTATATAATGTCATACAGTGTGGTGGTATGGTCATATTGTTGATGGTATATAATGTCATACAGTGTGGTGGTATGGTCATATTGTTGATGGTTATATAATGTCATACAGTGTGGTGGTATGGTCATATTGTTGGTGGTTATATAATGTCATACAGTGTGGTGGTATGGTCATATTGTTGATGGTTATATAATGTCATACAGTGTGGTGGTATGGTCATATTGTTGATGGTATATAATGTCATACAGTGTGGTGGGTATGGTCATATTGTTGATGGTATATAATGTCATACAGTGTGGTGGTATGGTCATATTGTTGATGGTTATATAATGTCATACAGTGTGGTGGTATGGTCATATTGTTGGTGGTTATATAATGTCATACAGTGTGGTGGTATGGTCATATTGTTGATGGTTATATAATGTCATACAGTGTGGTGGTATGGTCATATTGTTGATGGTATATAATGTCATACAGTGTGGTGGTATGGTCATATTGTTGATGGTATATAATGTCATACAGTGTGGTGGTATGGTCATATTGTTGATGGTTATATAATGCCATACAGTGTGGTGGTATGGTCATATTGTTGATGGTATATAATGTCATACAGTGTGGTGGTATGGTCATATTGTTGATGGTATAGAATGTCATACAGTGTGGTGGTATGGTCATATTGTTGATGGTATATAATGTCATACAGTGTGGTGGTATGGTCATATTGTTGATGGTATATAATGTCATACAGTGTGGTGGTATGGTCATATTGTTGATGGTATATAATGTCATACAGTTGGTGGTATGGTCATATTGTTGGTGGTATATAATGTCATACAGTGTGGTGGTATGGTCATATTGTTGGTGGTATATAATGTCATACAGTGTTGGTGGTATGGTCATATTGTTGGTGGTATATAATGTCATACAGTGTGGTGGTATGGTCATATTGTTGGTGGTATATAATGTTATACAGTGTGGTGGTATGGTCATATTGTTGGTGGTATATAATGTCATACAGTGTGGTGGTATGGTCATATTGTTGGTGGTATAATGTCATACAGTGTGGTGGTATGGTCATATTGTTGGTGGTATATAATGTCATACAGTGTGGTGGTATGGTCATATTGTTGGTGGTATATAATGTCATACAGTGTGGTGGTATGGTCATATTGTTGATGGTATATAATTTCATACAGTGTGGTGGTATGGTCATATTGTTGATGGTTATATAATGTCAGAGTGTGGTGGTATGGTCATATTGTTGATGGTATATAATGTCATACAGTGTGGTGGTATGGTCATATTGTTGATGGTTATATAATGTCATACAGTGTGGTGGTATGGTCATATTGTTGATGGTTATATAATGTCATACAGTGTGGTGGTATGGTCATATTGTTGATGGTTATATAATGTCATACAGTGTGGTGGTATGGTCATATTGTTGATGGTATATAATGTCATACAGTGTGGTGGTATGGTCATATTGTTGATGGTATATAATGTCATACAGTGTGGTGGTATGGTCATATTGTTGATGGTATATAATGTCATACAGTGTGGTGGTATGGTCATATTGTTGATGGTTATATAATGTCATACAGTGTGGTGGTATGGTCATATTGTTGATGGTATATAATGTCATACAGTGTGGTGGTATGGTCATATTGTTGATGGTATATAATGTCATACAGTGTGGTGGTATGGTCATATTGTTGATGGTTATATAATGTCATACAGTGTGGTGGTATGGTCATATTGTTGATGGTTATATAATGTCATACAGTGTGGTGGTATGGTCATATTGTTGATGGTATATAATGTCATACAGTGTGGTGGTATGGTCATATTGTTGTGGTTATATAATGTCATACAGTTGTGGTGGTATGGTCATATTGTTGATGTATATGTCATACAGTGTGGTGGTATGGTCATATTGTTGATGGTTATATAATGTCATACAGTGGTGGTGGTATGGTCATATTGTTGATGGTATATAATGTCATACAGTGTGGTGGTATGGTCATATTGTTGATGGTTATATAATGTCATACAGTGTGGTGGTATGGTCATATTGTTGATGGTATATAATGTCATACAGTGTGGTGGTATGGTCATATTGTTGATGGTTATATAATGCCATACAGTGTGGTGGTATGGTCATATTGTTGATGGTTATATAATGCCATACAGTGTGGTGGTATGGTCATATTGTTGATGGTATTGTTATGTAATGTGGTGTTGTTTAAGGGAGCAGTGGTTATTATTTGGTCTATTTTTATATTTATTAATTTATCTTTTAGCTTCCCCGCTACACCTCCATCAAGGTTAAAACAAAACAAAACACAATAAAAACCCTAGACCCTCCTTCAGAATAATTTTGTACATTTCTCGGTAGAAAAATTGTTCCGGCCAAAGTTCCTCTTCAAATTACAGACTCGCTATCGCTCGCCAGGAAACAAATCTACACCTAAATGGCACGAAAGGTCTTGAAATTGACAACGAAATTAGGCGAAAGGTGTTAAAATCGCCAAACTAATGGGGCTAAACACGAGGGAGTAGGGGGGCCAGAAAAACAACCCATCTCCCTTTAATTGGTAGTGGTTATGATGTAGTGGGGCATGGTGTTGTAATGTATGGTGGTATTGCCTCTGGTGATGTATAATTGGTAGTGGTTATGGTGTAGTGGGGCATGGTGTTGTAATGTATGGTGGTATTGCCTCTGGTGATGTGTAATTGGTGTGTTGTATAATTGGTGGTGGTTATGGTGTAGTAGGGCATGGTGTTGTAATGTATGGTGGTATTGCCTCTGGTGATGTGTAATTGGTGTGTTGTATAATTGGTAGTGGTTATGGTGTAGTGGGGCATGGTGTTGTAATGTATGGTGGTATTGCCTTTGGTGATGTGTAATTGGTGTGTTGTATAATTGGTGGTGGTTATGGTGTAGTAGGGCATGGTGTTGTAATGTATAGTGGTATTGCCTCTGGTGATGTGTAATTGGTGTGTTGTATAATTGGTGGTGGTTATGGTGTAGTGGGGCATGGTGTTGTAATGTATGGTGGTATTGCCTCTGGTGATGTGTAATTGGTGTGTTGTATATTTGGTGGTGGGTATGGTGTAGTGGGGCATGGTGTTGTATAATTGGTGGTGGGTATGGTGTAGTGGGGCATGGTGTTGTAATGTATGGTGGTATTGCCTTTGGTGATGTGTAATTGGTGTGATGTTGTGGTGTGTTGTATTGTGTCTGGTGTTGCTTAATTGGTGGTGGTTATGGTGTTGTGTGGTGTTGTAAAATAAGGTGGTGTTGTATAATTGGTGGTGGGTATGGTGTTGTATTGTGAGGTGGTGTTATTTAATTGGTGGTGTTGTATAATTGGTGTTGGGTATGGTGTTGTATTGTGAGGTGGTGTTGTCTGTGGTGTTATTTAATTGGTGTTTATGGTGTTGTATTGTAAAATGGTGATGTCTCTGGTGTTGTATAATTGGTGGTGTTTATGGTATGGTGTTATATTGTGATGTGGTGGTGTGTCTGGTGTTGTTTAATTGGTGGTGGTTATGGTGTTGTATTGTAAGGTGGTGTTGGTATGTCTGGTGTTGTTTAATTGGTGTACTGTAGGGTATGGTGTTGTATTGTGAAGTGGTGTTGATGTGTCTGGTTTTGTTTAATTGGTAGTGGTGTTGTGAGGTGGTGTTGTGTCTGGTGTTACTTAATTGGTAGAGGTTGTAGGTCAAGTGTGTGGTAGCTGAGTGGTTGTTGTGATAGTGGTAGTGTTGTCATGCAGTAGCGGTAGTGGTGAGCTTGTATGGTAGCTTGTTCGTTCATTAATTTTATTTCGTAATGGTTTACATAGATACAATACATTGTTTACAGTAATCGGGTAATAATATACACAATTTACATTATATCATAAGTTCCTCATAATGGTCTTTTTGTTGGACTTTCTTAGTAATTTGCTGACTAATTACCTAATTAATAATTATGTGTTGATAAATGATGAAACTATAAACAACATAACTAAATATAGACGGTAGGTATTTACTTGAAATTTGTTTTATCATATTAAATTAAAATGTAAACGCCGAAAACTGTAGTAGTAGTAGTAGTAGTAGTAGTAGTAGTAGTAGTAGTAGTATGGGTGAGATGATAGGACTGTGGTTGTGGTCAAGTGGTAGTAGTGTGGTAGTAGTGGTAAAAGTGTAGTGGTATTAGTGTTAGCAGTATGGTAGTAGTGTGGTAGTAGTGTATTGGTAGTGGTATTAATATGGTAATAGTGTGGTACAGTGATAGTAGTGATAGCAGTAGTAGTAGTAGTAGTAGTATGTTGGTAGTGGTAGTAATGGTAGTAGTATGGTAATGGTGTGGTAATATCATGGTAGTATTGGTAGTAGTATGGTAATAGTGTGGTAGTAGTGGCATTAGTGTGGTAGTAATGGTAGAAGTAGTGTGGTAGCAGTATATACGTAGTAGTAGTGGTGTGGTGGTAGTGTGGTAGTCGTACTATGGTAGTAGTTGTAGTAGCGTGGTATTGTAATAGTAGTGGTTGTAGTATGGTAGTAGTGTGGTAATTGCAGAGGTAATGGTGTGGTAGTAGTGTGGTAGTAATATGGTAGTAGTGGTACTAGTGTGGTCGTAATGGTAGTAGTATGGTAGTAGTATGGTAGTAGTGGTAGTAGTGGGTGGCTCTGTATTGATCGCTGGACTGGTGGTGGAGGAGGAGGAGGAGGAGGAGGAGGAGGAGGAGGAGGAAAGGACAGGGAGGGTAGGACCTAGCATGGGGGGTGAGATAGAGAGAGAGAGAGAGAGAGAGAGAGAGAGAGAGAGAGGCTGTTGGGAGAGAGAGAGAGTGAGAGCATCCATCCAGTCATGCCAAGCGCGTTCTTCCTCCACCACCTCCCTTCTCCACTTCCACACCACCACCAATCCTCCCCTTCCCTCCTCCTCCACCCCATCCACACTTTAGGATATGTGGAACAAAGTGACAGGGACTCTGAAAATCCACCTCTCGAAGTGGTTGTGGCTTAAGGGGGTCGCCATGGTGATTTGAACACTCGCCCCCCTCCTCCACCTTCCACACTACTATCTCCACTATTCCACCATACTCTTCCACTCTTCGGTGTGCTCTGGCCGAAATCCACACATAAATAAAAGATGATGATGAAAATGATGATGTTTGTGATGTCGGTAGTGGTGCTCAGGGGGCCGAGTTTGGGAGAAGAAGCCCCCTTCAGATATCGCCACCATCACTATTAGCCCCCCTTTCGCCCCCCTCCCCCTAGTGCTAAACCCCCCCTCCCTGAAACAAACCCCCCCTACCCCCCCCCTCTCTGTATAGTCTCTCCCATCATTACTATCTCTAACCTGCTGTGAGAGAAAAGTAGACAAGATAGTCGTGACTATGAGGGCTAGTGGACCTTAGAGAGGGTGTGTGTGTCTGTGTGTATTATTCTCAGGATGGAGCTAAAGTGTGACCTTTATATCTCGGTGAGCTTTGACCTTTACCGTGCTAGTAGTCCTTTATTAGTGAACTACCAAACCTATACTATTACTACTGCTAATATTATCACTACTACTACTACTACTACTTCTCCTACTACTACTACTACCACCACCACCCTCCCAGCTGCTCTCTGTAAGTGCTTCTATATTTTCCCAGAGTGTTTATTGGTGTCTGTGGTTCTGTAATAATTGTTGTTACTATTACCACCAACACTACTACTACCTCGGCCCATACTACTACTACTATTGCACCTACTACTATCACCATACCTACTGCCTTTGGGTGTGACTACTACTACATGCTAAAACTGATTATTTCACCTGCCACTATCATGCACCATTAATACTACTGCCACTATTACACCTACTACTATCACCATAGCTATTGCTTTTGGTGTGACTACTACAAATGCTAAAACTATGACAATATTTCACCTGTCACAATCGTAAATACAACCTAAATACAGCCCAAACTGTCACTACATAAACCTCTGGAAACATGTACAGTCCTCTAGAGTAGTTCAGCTCTTTCACGTGTTCTTATATATGGGAGTAAAATATGTGTGAATACAGTTTGTTAGACAATCGTTAAGGGGAGATATCCACTCGAGGGATTTTTTTCTGGACCCCTTTCTCTCTCATGTTTAGCCCCATTGCTTTTTAGATTTTATGATGCTCGCCCCCTTTAGTTTGGCGATTTTAAGAACTTTCACCCCATTTCTCTCAATTTTAAGAACTTTCGTGCCATATAGGTGTCGATATTTTCCTGGCGAGCGATAGCGAGCCTGTAATTTATGAGGAACCGGCCTTCGGCCGGGAAATTTTTCTACCGAAAAATTTACAAATTTATCTTGCTAGGGGGTGTAATTTTAAGCTTGATGGATGTCTAGGGAACAAAGTAAATACCTCCCCTTAATTCACCGCTTGCGAGTTTCGGGCTATAAGGAAGTTGAAGCGGTAGACATCGATTATTTAACATAAATTAAGATATACTGTATGTGGGATTCATACACATATACTGTATGTGGGATTCATACACATATACTGTATGTGGGATTCATACACATATACTGTATGTGGGATTCATACACATATACTGTATGTGGGATTCATACACATATACTGTATGTGGGATTCATACACATATAAAGTCTGGTAAATTTAGTTGTATGTGTATACAGTATAAATGTGAATTATAACCGTCTATGGACTGGTAATTCTGTTAAATATGAACGTCTACAGCTCCAACTTCCTTATAGCCTTAAACTCGCAAGTGGTCAATTCATCCGATGAGTCACTAATGTATAAGAAACTAAGTTCTTAAGGGGACATTTGTTATTTTGGGGGGGTCTGTTTATTTTGGGGGGGTCTGTTTATTTTGGGGGGGTCTGTTTATTTATATATTCATATTTGTTTTAGTTTCCTCCCTAGACCTCCATCAAACTTTAAAAAAAAAAAAACATCCATTAGATCCTCCTTTGAGATTAACTTGTACACTTTTCGGTAGAGAAAAGTCTTAATATTGACAAAGGAATGTGGCGGACGGTGTTAATATCGACAAACTAATGGGCTGAACGTCTGATAATCTGAAAACCAATGGGGCTAAACATGAGGAAGAAGGTCGACCATTTCCACACTTAAATTTCCTCTAACGTACCTTTATTTTGGCTGTCTCCTTCATGTACAGTCGCGCTAATAAGTGATGTCTCGGCACCAAGTATGTTTTGATCAATAATTGGTATCAGCAATGATCTAAGCTTCATTTCTTCATATCGAGTGAAATATACAAACATGTTCCTACACTTACCCACCCTATTCTACATCTGACAGACATTAATATACAGCGCAGAGCGAGCCAAATGTAATGACAGCTGGGACATGACTTATTAGCGCGACTGTACATACAAACAAAATATCTCATTGTTGCTCTTGTATAGCTGGTGCTTTGCTATATAATCGACTCTTACTATAGTCCATTCATTTTAGGTAGGCCAGAAATCGTGACCCTTAACCTCTGTAAACTCCTCAAAATGGGATGGAGCAAATGGGCTGTCAATTGGCACGCCTATTCCCTGGTTGACCTATCGTAAATGGTAGAAATATTATCTCGATTACTCTAGTCGTTACGAGTCAGGAGCTATACATTTCCACACCGGTTCCCTGGTTGACCCTTCCTAAATGGTAGAAATATAATCTGGATGACTAATCGTTTCTGAGTTATAGAGGTTGCGAGTCAAGAGCTATAACATTCCATACCTGTTCCCTGGTTGACCCTTCCTAAATGGTAAACATTTATCTCGGAATAGCTTTGGCCTACCTATCATGAATGGACTAGAGGGCTTGGGTGCTCAAAAACGCCTTAACCCCTTCTGTACCGGCGGCATCTTTTTAGCTTTATTTTGGCTACTATTAGACGATTTTATTCAGTTTAAAAAGGGTCTCCAGCAGTGAACAGGCTTCGAACTATCTCGCTTAACGCTTTATACTGCCATAGCTCCTTCTTAAGGGGAGATATCCACTTGAGGGATTTTTTTTCTTGACCCCATTCTCCCTCATGCTTAGCCCCATTTGTTTTCTAATTTTAAGACGTTTGCCCCATTATTTTGACGATTTAAAGGACTTTCAACCCATTTCTGTCAATTTTAAGACCTTTCGTGCCATTTAGGTGTCGATTTTATCCTGGCGAGCGATAGCGAGCCTGTAATTTAAGAGGAACCGGCTTTCAGCCGGGACATTTTTCTACCGAAAAATGTACAAATTTATCTTGAAAGGGAGTCAAGGGGGTGTAATTTCAAGCTTGATGGAAGTCTGAGAAACACACTAAAAACCTCCCCTTAAACTGCACAAAATCGCCTAAATACAGCTCGAGTCAAATTAAATACAGCTCGAGTCAAATTAAATACAGCTCGAGTCAAATTAAATACAGCTCGAGTCAAATTAAATACAGCTCGAGTCAAATTAAATACAGCTCGAGTCAAATTAAAAAGACGTCGCGGTACTGAAGGGCTATAACCTCTTCACCACCATTACGCAATTGTCCTCCTATGCTGGCTACCATTACGCAATTGTCTTCCTATGCTGGCTACCATTACGCAATTGTCCTCCTATGCTGGCTACCATTACGCAATTGTCTTCCTATGCTGGCTACCATTAGACGATTGTCTTCCTATGCTGGCTACCATTAGACGATTTCCTGTAGTTTATAGTCTACCTGGACGACTGAAATGGGTATCCTTGCGATCTCGATAAACCCTCTTAACCCCTTCACCGCGATGACGTAATTTTGGTGTTGTTCTGGTTACCATTAGATGCTTATATTTAGCTTATAATCTACCTATGGTTGTTTTTGTTTCTGTCCCCCCCCCCCCTTCTCCCTCATGCTTAGCCCCACATACTTATATAGTTCGAGAGTTGGAGGAGTGAGATTCCCCTTAAGATACTATTAGGGAAAGTTGGAGGAGTGAGATTCCCCTTAAGATACTATTAGGGAACATAGATGGGGAACAGACCAAGAAAAGACCACAATATTATTAGCATATATACAGAGAGAGTAAGCGGTCGGGCGCAAGTTGGACTAGATAATAGTCCATCAGGCGCCTGGCCCGGTGAGACGATTAATATGAAGGGTGCGCCTGGAAGTGTGGTGGGAGGGCTTGTGGCTTTAGCTCCGCTGCATGTCTGCCTGCCGAGATCGGAACCTCTCCGGGTGGTCGGGGGCCGGGGGAGTGCTGGAGCGACCTTGGTGACCCTGGTCTCTGGGTCTTCTCCTGGGTGACCTGGATGTGTGTGAATTTGTGTTTTTTATCTGTGTTTATTCGTTGTTTTATGGTGTTTTTGTGTTTGTCCCTGTTCTTGCTCTGTCTTGAGTCGGCTACCCCCATAGTAGGGATTGGGCCTGAGCATATAGATAGATAGATAGATAGATAGATAGATAGATACAGAGAGAGAGAGAGAGAGTGTGAGTGAGTGAGTGAGTGAGTGTTGGTTTGAAATATGTCCTGATATTAACCCATTCAGTACCAGGGACGTCCTTTTCATCCTATTCCGCTGAATATTAGACGATTTTATTCAGCTTGGGAAGGCCCTCTAGCAATTATATGGCTTCCAACTATCTCAACCAACCCTTCCAATTACCACAGATCCTTCCCAAGCTGTGTAATATCGTCTAATTATAGCTAGAATAATATATAGCACACGTCGCTGGTACTCAAAGGGTTAAGGGGAGACTGGCCGTTTGTTTGGTCTATTAATTAATTTATTCATATTGTATATTTTTTTAGTTTTCTCCCTAGACCTCCATCAAGCTTAGAAAAACGCCCCCTAAATATAAATATATATATATATAAATATAAATGTGTACATTTTTCAGTAGAAAAATTTCCCGGCCGAAGGCCGGTTCCTCTTAAAATTGCAGGCTCGCTATCGCTCGCCAGGAAATAATCGACACCTAAATGGCACGAAAGGTCTTAAAATTGACAACGAAATGTGGCGAAAGGTGTTAAAATTGCCAAACAAATGTGCCGAACGTCTTGTAATATCAAAACTAGTGGGGCTAAACACGAGGGAGAATGGGGAACAGCAAAACAGTCTGCCTCTCCTTAATATCAACATCCTATTACGTGGGGAAAAAAAAATCAATATTATTCTTATTATAAAGACATGAACAGTACGAGAGTTGCAGGAGTGTCTAGAGGTCCTGATATGAAGGGGGTGTCACGGGCTTTTGTTTTATCTTTCTCTCTTTCCCTGGCTTGTATCCATTCGGCACCATTCAGCCAACTGTTTTAAGACGTTTATCCCCATCCAGGTGTTGATTTCTTCATGGCGAGCGATAGCGAGCCAGCATTGTATGGAGAAATCCGGCTTCGCCGGATAAATTGTTCGATCGAAAAATGTACAAATTTAGCTTGATGTCAAAACAAAAATATATATATATGCTGGCTCGCTACCGCTCGCCAGGAAAATATTGACATCTGGATGGGGGTAAACGTCTTAAAACAGTAGGCTGAATGGGGCCGAATGGATATAAGTCAAAAAGAGAGGGAGAGAAAGATAAAAAAAGCGAGGTGAGCCCATAGTTGAAAGAGTGACAGGGCCAAAATCTAGGGACGCTCGAGCCAAAATGCCTCGACACACGGAGATTGAAGCAATTTAAGTCATAGGAAGAGGGAAAGACTGATTCTGGGAGAGAGTTCCAGAGCTCAGCTGTTGAGTAGAAGAAAGTTTGAGAGTAACGTTTCACTCTTGGGTTGGAGAGTTGCACAGAGTAGGGGTGGGATTGAGTTGCAAGACGGGTACCACGTGCCCTACGTAAAGGAGGTGGTATACACTGGGAAAGCTCTGAGGAACACTGATTATTATAGTAGCGATAGAATAGCGAGAGATGCAACATTGCGGCGGAGAGAGAGAGATTACAGAGTTGGTGAGTGGACGGGAGTTAATGATACGAAAGGCCTTCCTTTCAACTTTGTCTAGGAGAGCGGTGTGAGAGGAACCTCCCCACGCATGTGAACAATACTCAATACAAGGACGGACTATGCCCCTGTACAGAGCAAGAAGCTTTGCAGGGGGAAAAGAACCCCCTAAGGCGGCTGAGCACACCCAGCTTCTGGGAGGCTGCCTTAGCAAGACTGGTAATATGAAATGTATGTATGTATGTATGTATGTATGTATAATTATATATGCTGGCTCGCTACCGCTCGCCAGGAAAATATTAACACCTGGATGGGGGTAAACGTCTTAAAACAGTAGGCTGAATGGGGCCAAATGGATACAAGCCAAAGAGAGAGGGAGAGAAAGATAAAAAAAGCGAGGTGGGCCCCCTTAAACACATACACAGTACGAGAGGCCCTAATATTATGATCCTATTAGGGAACATGAGGTGAGCAAAGACCGGGGGAGAAGCCAAGACAGGAAGCCTCGGTGTATGGGCATCTGGTGTATAGGGTTTGAATCCTTGGAGAGGGCTGAAAGGTACGGTCGCGATAATAAATCATGTCCCAGCTGTTATTACGTTAGGCTCGCTCTGTGCTGTATTAATGTCTGTCAGATGTTGAATAGGGTAGGTAAGTGTAGGAACATGTTTTTATATTTCACTCGATATGAAGAAATCAAGCTTAGATATTGCTGATACCAATTATTGATCAAAACATATTTGGTGCAGAGACACAACCCACAGCGAGGGGCGACGCGCTCCTCGGTGCTGCTAGGAGAGTGGCGAACACAACCTTAGGTAACCTGCGACTGTACACTCTGATATCTCTGGCCCACTCCTAAGAATTTGTGGACCCCTATATTTTTCTGTATGCAATTATAACGATCTGAATTTTTTGTTAATATAATTGCTTCTCAATAAAGAGTATATATAGTTTTGTTGTTGTTGTTGTTCTACTTCTTCTTCCCCAGACTGCCTGGCCGAACAGCCCCAAGGCCCCGAGCAAGGCCAAGGCCATAACCGAGCGCCCCCACAGAACCCTCCCTGCCTACCACAATAAGGCCTAGGTAACCGAAGCCACTCCATGGCGGGGAGCTGAGGAGGGCGCGGAAACGCCCGGGAAACCAAAGCCCCACCCAGGGCCCTGTGCCCCTCAGCAATTATGAAGAGAAAGTTGAAGGGCAAAGGAAAAATGTGACGCTTTGGCTTCCAATCTTGGTAGATTGGGAGGTCAATCCACGGAAGAGACGCAGTCACTTGAGATCTAGAAAATATATAAGTTAAAGGAACAGTCAGAGTAAGCTATGGGCATGGCAGAGATCGCTCAGTTCTCACTCTAATAGACTAGCCCATCACCACATGATTAGAACCCAATCCTCTCCGCATCAGCTAGGAAAGGCCCTAGAAAGCCACCTTTGGCGGGGGGATAGCTCCCCTATTTCAATTCCTTTCGGGGTTGGGCCCCCGCCCTTATATAGTTGTGTGGTTGACGTATATAAAATTATCTTCATAAAATCATTTCCAGAGATATATTTCCATAGTTAGAAATAGGTGAAGTCCACGAATATTTATGAGTGGGTTAGAGACTATGGTATTCGATTGTACATCACCATCAGTAGGCTATACCCAATTATCTTCTATACCATTGTTATAGCCTTTATAATACCCTTGTATAACTATATATTACAAGGGTAGAAAGGTACAGTACATCACTATCAGTAGGCTATACCCAATTATCTTCTATACCATTTTTATAACCTTGTTGTTTTGCAGTGCTCAGGGGAAGGATAGAAATGTAGAGTTGGTTTTAATTCAACTCGAAGTCCTTCTTAAGCTACCTAAAATTGTTTAAGTATATATATATATATATCTATATAATATTTTCGATTGTCTATGTGTGTGTGTGTGTGTGTGTGTGTTCTTAATAGGCGGCCGCAGCTTTGGACCTGGGGAGCTGAAACTTTGCATGTGGGTGTCAATTGACCTGGGTCAGGTCATAGAGGGGGCGAGGCCACGATCGGAGGTCGTTTCGAGGCCGAAATTGAAAAAAAATTAAAAACATTGAAAACAAATTGCCGTTTGGGGCAGAAGGAGGCCTCCGATCGAAAAGGTGTACGGAACGAACGTTGTTCGCAGCCCCCCAAAATGGGGGTACGGATGAGGTCAGATCCAAAATCGGAGGTCATTTAGCGGCCGAAATCGAGGTCGCCGTTTAATGAGGCACAGGGAGGTCGAGGCCGGTGATTATGGTAGTAGTAGTATTGTGATGATTGTGGCAGTAGTGATTGATGATGGTGATTATGGTAGTAGTAGTGGTGGTAGTAGTGATTTTAAACCCGGGCAACGCCGGGTACCCCTGCTAGTATATATATATATATATATACTGTATATATATATATATATATATATATATATACTGTATATATATATATATATATATGTATACTGTAATTCACTTCACTTGCTTGTTCGTCAAGGGGAATCCACGCAATGCGAGCTAAGCTCATTATTATCGCGCCTCCTTAACTGGGAATATATTGCGTGAAATGCATGTTAAGTGTTTATGTATCGTTGGAATGGCTGTGGATGTGTGTGTAGTCTGTATTTTAGCCAATTGGCGACATCTGGAAACGAAGGCTTAGGGTTAATCTGTACGATACCATTCTCACTATGGTACCAGTCTCACCCGAAGGCTTAGGTTGACCAGTAGCTTAGGTTGACCAGTACGATACCCATCTCACCTTGTAACCGATCACCAACCCCAGATGGGACGTCAGAACTTCGTCCACTTATACCAGGTTCTGCTAGGTGAACAGAGGCTACACCGTTAGGAGACTTGCCCAAATGTCTCTTCCCCGCTCGAGTCTCGAACCCGGGACCTTCTGGTTGTGAGCCAGACGCGCTATCAGTTACGCCACGGGGAGGTGTGTGTGTGTGTGTATGTATGTATATGTGTGTGTGTGTGCGTGTGTGTGGTGCCGTAATTGTTAAGGGTATTTGCCACCAAAGGAGATTGGCTGGCGGTATTGATTGCTGCACAGGGAATTAAAGGGCAGGTTGGGGTTATTTTTCTGGCACCCCTCATGTTTAACCCCGTTAGTTTTGAGATTTTGAAACGGTCACCCTATTTGTTTGGTGATTTTAAGACCTTTCGCCTCATTTTGTTGTCAATTTTAAGACCTTTTGCCTCATTTGTTTGTCAATTTTAAGACCTTTTGTGCCATTTAGGTGTTGATTTTTTTCCTGGCGAGCGATAGCGAGGTCACTAACACATTTTATTCTCTGATCTTTCAACATTCAAAGATTACTTATGTTTACTGATGGGGATCCAAAAAGTCCACCCCCAGATTAGGTAAACAGAAGTGGGTTGCCTAAACGCAGCCCGCCACCTCTGGACAATCGATACAAGCACAGCAAGCACACAGGGTAACA
The DNA here is from genome assembly GCA_032716605.1 of Paralithodes platypus. NCBI lineage: Eukaryota > Metazoa > Arthropoda > Malacostraca > Decapoda > Lithodidae > Paralithodes > Paralithodes platypus. The sequence continues at coordinate 20,320,066 of CM064484.1, forward strand.
CGATGGTTATAACACACGCAGGCACACAGGGTAACACGACGGTTATAACACACGCAGGCACACAGGGTAACACGGCGGTTATAACACACGCAGGCACACAGGGTAACACGACGGTTATAACACACGCAGGCACACAGGGTAACACGACGGTTATAACACACGCAGGAACACAGGGTAACACGACGGTTATAACACACGCAGGCACACAGGGTAACACGACGGTTATAACACACGCAGGCACACATTACCTAAAGTACCCTTCAACTGTCAGATTTGTTTATGGTCACTTACACACTTGTAAACACTTAATTGAGACGATATAAGCTCTTCACACTATCATATGACAATACGAGTCCAGAGGTTAAGGGGAGGTTTTCAGTTTCTTCCCTAGACCTCCATCAAGCTTAAAAGTTCACCCCCTTGAGCCCTTTCAAGATACATATGTACATTTTTCGGTAGAAAAATTTCCTGGCCGAAGGCCAGTTCCTCTTTAATTACAGGCTCGCTATAGCTCGCCAGGACAAAATGGACACCACAAAGGCACGAAAGGCGGAAATGGGGCGGAAGTTCTTAAAATCGCCAAACTAATGGGACAAACGTCTTAAAATCTCAAAAGCAATGGGGCTAAACATGATGATGGAGAAAGGGGTCGACAAAATAATCCCTTAAGTGGAAATAATCTCCCCTTAAGGGCCAATAATCTCCCCTTAAGGGCCAATAATCTCCCCTTAAGGGCCAATAATCTCCCCTTAAGGGCCAATAATCTCCCCTTAAGGGCCAATAATCTCCCCTTAAGGGCCAATAGCCTATTGGGAATGAAGGGCAGACTGTTCATACTGAAGATAGATACGGTATTATGGCCATTGTTGTCCTTATATAGGTGGCGAGGATAGATAAATACACCCCATAAATACACCCCATAAATACACCCCATAAATACACCCCATAAATACACCCCATAAATATACCTACTGTACTACCGTAAATAATAAAGTGCTTTGGGAGGGGTGAGTTTGTTGGAGTTGACTTTTACCAGCTCCCGTTAAGGGGGGGGTGACCTGTTTTTTGTTATTTCTGTCCTTTTCTCTCTTTCTCTGGCTTGTATCCATTCGGCCCCATTCAGCCAACTATTTTAAGACTTTTATCCCCATCTAGGTGTCGATTTCTTCCTGGCGAGCGATAGGGAGCCAGCATTATATGAAGAAATCCGGCTTCGCCGGAGACATTTTTCTATCGAAAAATTTACAAATTTAGCCTGCTGTCAAACAAAAATAAAAAATATGCTGGCTCGCTACCGCTCACCAGTAAATAATTGACACCTGAATGGGGATAAACGTCTTAAAACAGTAGGCTGAATGGGGCCAAATGGATACAAGCCAGAGAAAGAGAGAAAAGGACAGCAATAAAACAAATCAGGTCCCCCCCCCCCCCCCTTAAGTCCCTGGGGGCCAATCAATACCGCGAGCATATCCCCTCCGCCCTAAAACTCTCTACAATTACCACACCACACTTCCCTAGACCGGGAGTTTTATACATTTATATATTTATTATTGTATTTCACTTCCTACTACAGCCTCCATCAAACTTACACACACGTCCCCAAAACCCCTCTATTTTTGTGCAATAACTTGGAGTTAGTTGTGATACAAATTGGATAATTATTTCATAACTAATTTGATAACTTAGCTGGAAGAGGGTCTTAGGGTGTGTGTATATATATATATATATATATATATATACCGGTATATATAGTATATATATTGTAATGTACAACTTGCACAATATTTATACCAAAACAAAGAGGGACAACATAATATTTAACCGAAAATCTTAACAAAATCATTAGGCTATATGGAAATAACGATTTAGCAAAATTGTTATATTGAAATCGAAGATCTTGGGAGGCGGGTATTTTTATTCTAGGGGGCAGACTTTTGTTTCGAAATTGGCAGAAACAATGAATACAAACAATAATAATTTATTTATATATATAATAATATATATATATATACCGGTATATATATATATATATATATATATATATATATATATATATATATATATACTGTATATATATATATATATATATACTGTATATATATATATATATATATATATATATATATATTATAATAGTACCCTAGATGTCGCGCCATATAGTATTAATTGGTTACGTTTATCTATCGTGAGGTCGACGGAGGTGTTTGATCGGTAGGGTGGAAATAGGATATAAAAGGGGTATATAAGATCATGGAGTAGGCTATATTAAGGGCAGGTTTTTAGTTTGTTCCCTAGACCTCTATCAAGCTTAAAATTACACTCCCTATACCCCCTTTCAAGAGAAATGTTTATATATGTCGGTTGAAAAAAAATCCCGGCTGAAGGCCGATTTCTCATGAAATAAAGGCTCGCTATCGCTCGCCTGGAAAAATCGACACCTAAATGGCACGAAAGGTCTTAACATTGACAGAAATGGGGCGAAAGTTTTTAAAATCGCCAAACTAATGGAGCAAACGTCTTAAAATCTCAAAGGCAATGGGGCTAAACGTGAGGGAGAAAGCGGTCCAGAAAACAATGCCCCAAGTGGAAATGTGCCCTTAATGGTGATTTGCCTGTGTTATCCTTATATACTTTATTATGTTGGTGTGTTGCCATCAATATGTCTGACAATGGGTAGATTATTATGGAAGCTTTATATATATAACTTTATATATATCCTTTATATATCCATATTTTATTATATTTAGACTTTTCGATCACCTGGTTTAACGATCGTAAGACATTTCGCTCCATCCAGGTGTTGATTATCTTCGTGCGAGCTATAGCGAGCCTGTAATTTAGCAGGGTCCTGCCTATGGTCGGGGTCATGGGAGGGGTCTGTTTTTGTAGTCAAGAGAGCAAAATAAATCTATATAGTTAACCCACTGAGCCCCAGCGACGCAGCGTTTGCGTCAGCAATGTATGTAACGCTAAACCCCAGCGACGCAACGTTTGCGTCAGTGTCACTCCGGTCCCAATTACTCCGGTCCTATGGCACCTAGAGGGCTCAGATTTGTATGGGAACTGTGTAAGTATCCCACGCACCCATGCCATGGTTGAAAACTCTCAAAGTCCAACCGCGTGTGCGAGCACTGCGCGTGAGCGCGCAAAAACATGTTTTTTTGGGGAAATTGCCTTCAATTTCTTACTCTTTGTAAAATCCGTTTTCGGGGGCTCTGTAGGACCATTTTTTGAGCTTTTTGATCGGTTTTTCGTGGTTTTTCCTTCATTCCTAACCCATTCGCTATTGTTTCTGGAAAAAACAAAATTCAGAATCAGCCGGTCCTGGGTGGTACATTTATAAATATTTAGCTGGTACTCAGCGGGTTAAAGGTTATCCTCCAAGTAAATATAAGTAACTTCTGAATGTTGAAGCCTTAGAGAGGTGATGTGTTAGTGACCTCTATGTAAATATAAGTACAGTTTGTGCCTCACTTACACAGAGAGTAATCCAGCTTGCTCTCACAAACACCTCCTCTTTCTATCCATTTCACTTAACTAATCAAGCACAGCACTCTTCTTTCCAATACACCCCCCCCCAAAAAAAAAAACAAAAGAAAAAAACAAAAACAAAAAAAAATTTTGTTTTTGGTTCTCTCACTCTTTTAACGTTATACGTTATGGAAGGCACTTGTTGCGGGTAGCTTTGCCTTTTGTCTTCTCCATACACATGTGTTAGTTCCTGTGTGTATTATGATCGTCATGTTACCCTGTGTGCTTGTGTTGCTTGTATTGATTGTCCAGTGTTGCCGAGTTGTGTTCAGGCAGCCCACTTATGTTTAGCTTATCTGAGGGTGGTCTTTTTTACCCCCATATTAATTAATCTTTAATAAGTAATAAATACAGGCAGTAAAAGTGGGGACAATGCTGGCTCGCTATTGCTCGCCAAGAAGAAATAGACACCTGGATGGGGATAAACTGTCTTAAAACAGTAGGCTGAATGGGACCGAATGGATACAAGCCAGAGAAAGAGAGAAAAGAAGAAGAAAAAAAACAGTTGACCCCCCCCCTTAAAGATCGTACCTGTGAGCGCGCCTATTGGTCAGCAGTGGGTTGCAATAAATATTGCCGCGGGGTCTGTGTTGTCACGCTACTTTGGCTCTCGGTGTGTGTGTGGGGGGGGGGGGGGGGGTATCAATTATCACTTGAGTTTTACTTGTGTTGCTATGGTACAGGGCCGGTCAATAGTTTGTGTTGTTGTTGTGTTGCCATATTACAGTCAGCCTCAATAGTTAGTGTTGCTTGTGTGTGTTGTTGTTGTGTTGCAATGGTACAGGCCCGGTCAATAGTTAGTGTTGTTGTTCTTGCTGTGTTGCCATGGTACCGTTGGGGTCAATATTTAGTGTTGCTTGTGGTGTTGTTATTGTTGTTGTTGTTGTTGTTGCCACGGTACAGTCGGCATCAAAAATTCCCCACCGTGTTATTTCAAGTCTTCATAACCTTACCCCTAACAGTGACCATGTGGCCAGTCATCATATGTAGGGTTAGACCTATTTATACAGGCGTAAGCAAGGCCACACACAAGCTCATAAACTCGGTCATTTTAAGGGCAGATATATTAATGCATATATTTATATATTAATTAATATATATAGTTTTTTTGTGTGTTAAGTTTGTTTCCTAGACCTCCATCAAGTTTTTTAAAAATACCTAGTCCGGTTTCTCCTAAATTGCAGGCTTACTATCGCTTGGGAGGATTGACACCTAAATGGCATGAGAGGTCTTAATTTAAAATTGACAAAGAAATAGTGCGAAAGATCTTAAAATTCGCCAAACTAATGAGGGCGAACGTCTTGAAATCACAAAAACTAATGGGGATAAACATGAGGGAGAAGGGGGTGTCCAGAACAGCCAACGCCCCCTTCAGTTTGCTCGACAGTCCCTCATTGTGTTCCTAATAGTCCCAGTCTAGACTCAATAGACTGCTTGGCTCTACTGTTATCGTCAGTTCATTCTAGGTTGGGCAGACATCCTAACCTCTAGCCTCTGTAAATCAAAAAGGGCTGGAGCAAATGAGCTGTCAATTTCTACACCTGTTCCCTAGCCAAGTCTTCCTATTTGGTAGAAATATTAGCTCGATTACTCTAGTCCTTTTTGAGTTATGAGAGGTTAGAGGTTACGATTTCTGCCCAACCTAGAATGAACAGACTATAGTTATGGCTGTCATTAGACGATTTCTGCCCAACCTAGAATGAACAGACTATAGTTATGGCTGTCATTAGACGATTTCTGCCCAACCTAGAATGAACAGACTATAGTTATGGCTGTCATTAGACGATTTCTGCCCAACCTAGAATGAACAGACTATAGTTATGGCTGTCATTAGACGATTTTATACAATTTAGAGAGGATCTGTGTGTATGATGAGGGTAAAGACTATCTCTATTAACCCTCTGACTTCCACACACGCTTCCTAATCTGGATAAAATCGTCTAATAATAGCCAGTAAACCGAAAAGACATGCGTCATCGGATCGTCGAAGGGTTAATGTACAGTCGGCCACATTAATTTGGAGACACTCAATGTTTTTAGGTATGGATGATAAATTAGTATGATTGAATTAGATATGTATTTTCTTGTGCAATAGTTAAGGGGAGGTTTTTAGTTTGGTCTCTAGATATCCATCAAGCTTAAGATTACACCCTCTTGAGCCCCTTTCAAGATAAATTTGTACATTTTTCGGTAGAAAAATGTCCCGGCTGAAAGCCGGTTCCTCTTAAATAACAGGCTCGCTATCGCTCGCCAGGATAAAATCGACACCTAAATGGCACGAAAGGTCTTAAAATTGACAGAAATGGATCTTAAGTTCTTAAAATCGTCAAAATAATGGGGCGAACGTCTTAAAATTAGAAAAGCAATGGGGCTAAACATGAGGGAGAAAGGAGTCAAGAAAAAAATCCCTCAAGTGGATATCTCCCCTTAAATAATATGACCAATTAACGGGTATATATCCAATTATTCTTGTAAGTCAATCTAGCTATCTTTCCTTTTATACATAAATTTAGGGAGTGTACGCAAATTTATGTGGCCGACTGTACATTAACCCTTAGAAGATACGATGACGCATTTCATTTATGTATTCTGGATATTATTAGACGATTTTATTCAGATTAGGAAGGGTATAAAATTATATATATATTAGAGAAAATAAATAGAGGTTGGAGAAACAAGGATCCCCAAGACACAACAAGCAGGAAAGGTCTATAGCCAGCAATGCCAGCAAGCACTCTAGCGCCCCTGACACCGCTTGTATATATGCCAGCACAAGCACAACCACAAACTAACATCACAAACAAAGAGCTACACACACACCAGAGAAGCACCACAGAACACACATCATAAACTACCACCACAAACAAGTTGCTACACACACACCAGAGAAGCACCACAGAACACACATCATAAACTACCACCACAAACAAACTAGCCGAACGTCTTAAAATCTGAAAACTAATGGGGCTAAACATGAGGGAGAAACAATGCATAAAGGAAGGAAAAACAAGCCTCCCCAAAACACAACAAGCGATGACAGCCTAGCCCCCTTGTTGACAAGCAGAAAAGTGTATAGCCAACACTGCCAGCAAGCACTCTATAGCACCCCTGACACCGCTTGAGTCGATACCCACACAAACACTCCCATAAACTAGCACCACAGACAAGTAGCACAGAGCAGCACCACACCAGAGAAGCACCACATCTATGCCCTGTTCCTAATAAGTAGGCCAAAACTCTTAAAGTTTCACCTCTATAACTAACAAACTACATGAGTTATCGAGCTAATATTTCTACCATTTTTTGTCTATGTATATGAAGGAGACAAAATGCATGTTGCCTGTATCGAGTGTCTGCCCCGAAGCGGAAAGAGTGACAGGGCCGAATTCAAGGTACGTTAGGGTCAAAATGCTTGGACACAGGCAGTTTGAAGCAGTTTAAATCATAGGATGAAGGACAAATTGCTTGAGGGAGAGAGTTCCACAGTTCACTTGTTGAGTAGAAAAGAACAAAAAAATGAACATTTGCCAATTCCAATTCTTTGGGAAGGGTCAGCAAAGGAATAGGTGTAGAAATGTACAGCCCATTTGCTCTAGCCCCTTATTTGAGTTACAGCGGTTAGGGTTCACGACTTATGGCCTACCTATTTGGAACAGGGTATAGCACCACAGGCCAGCACCACATTACAAGCCAGAACCACGAGTACCGGTGACGTCCTTTTCATCATATTCTGGCAATTATTAGAAGATTTTATTCAGGTGAGGAAAAAAAAAGGCTACAGATTATCTCAACCAATCATTTTAGCTATCATATATCCTTCCTAAGCTTCATGAAATCGTGTAAATGCAGCTGAAATATAAACTAAAATACGTGGCCGGTACAGAAGGGGTAAGAATGATAAGTTTGTTTCGACACATGAACTGATTATATAGGTGTACACCTGGGCCGAACGGATGTGTCATTTCATCAGTCAGTGGTATTATTCATATATGGGGGGGTTTGGGTCTTATTATCGCCGGAAGGGGGGGGGGGGGGGGGGTTACCATAGTGTGTGTGTGTGTGTGTGTGTGTGAGGGGGGGGAAGAGAGAGAGGACAATAAGTAGCTGTATATATTTAGCATCGTGGCCTTTCAGCATCCCTCCCCCCACCCCAGACCACCCCCCACCCCTAACCTCATCCATCGCGCAATGCCCCCTGCCCCCTCCTCTAATCTCCCCCCACCCCTCAATCCCCTCTCCCTCCACAAACCTCCCCCAACCTGTCAACCCCCCCCCCCTCCCTCAGCCCCAACAGTCTTCCACCCCACAATCCCCCTTCCCTCCTCCCCAACCCTCTTCCACCCCACAATCCCCCCTCCCTGTCCCTAGCCTTCCTCCATTTTTTTACCGAAAAATTTACAAATTTATCTTGAAATGGGGTCTAGGGGGTACTATGTTAAGCTTTATGGAGGTCTAGCGAGGAAACTATAAAATAAATTAATAAATGAACGAATAGACAAGAAAAACAGCCGCTAGCCCCTTAACTTTGGCCGGCTCTCTATAGCTTTAGCTTACTTTATTTAGCTGTTAATAGTTTAGCTAGTGTGTAATTTATTTACTTTATTTAGCTGTTGATAGTTTAGCTAGTGTGTCATTTATTTAGCTTACTTTATTTAGCTGTTATTAGTTTAGCTAGTGTCATTTATTTAGCTTACTTTATTTAGCTGTTATTAGTTTAGCTAGTGTCATTTATTTAGCTGTTGATAGTTTAGCTAGTGTGTCATTTATTTAGCTTACTTTATTTAGCTGTTAATAGTTTAGCTAGTGTGTCATTTATTTAGCTTACTTTATTTAGCTGTTATTAGTTTAGCTATTGTGTCATTTATTTAGCTTACTTTATTTAGCTGTTGATAGTTTAGCTAGTGTGTCATTTATTTAGCTTACTTTATTTAGCTGTTAATAGTTTAGCTAGTGTGTCATTTATTTAGCTTACTTTATTTAGCTGTTGATAGTTTAGCTAGTGTGTCATTTATTTAGCTTACTTTATTTAGCTGTTGATAGTTTAGCTAGTGTGTCATTTATTTAGCTTACTTTATTTAGCTGTTAATAGTTTAGCTAGTGTGTCATTTATTTAGCTTACTTTATTTAGCTGTTATTAGTTTAGCTATTGTGTCATTTATTTAGCTTACTTTATTTAGCTGTTGATAGTTTAGCTAGTGTGTCATTTATTTAGCTTACTTTATTTAGCTGTTGATAGTTTAGCTAGTGTGTCATTTATTTAGCTTACTTTATTTAGCTGTTAATAGTTTAGCTAGTGTGTCATTTATTTAGCTTACTTTATTTAGCTGTTAATAGTTTAGCTAGTGTGTCATTTATTTAGCTTACTTTATTTAGCTGTTAATAGTTTAGCTAGTGTGTCATTTATTTAGCTTACTTTATTTAGCTGTTAATAGTTTAGCTAGTGTGTCATTTATTTAGCTTACTTTATTTAGCTGTTAATAGTTTAGCTAGTGTGTCATTTATTTAGCTTACTTTATTTAGCTGTTAATAGTTTAGCTAGTGTGTCATTTATTTAGCTTACTTTATTTAGCTGTTAATAGTTTAGCTAGTGTGTCATTTATTTAGCTTACTTTATTTAGCTGTTAATAGTTTAGCTAGTGTGTCATTTATTTAGCTTACTTTATTTAGCTGTTAATAGTTTAGCTAGTGTGTCATTTATTTAGCTTACTTTATTTAGCTGTTAATAGTTTAGCTAGTGTGTCATTTATTTAGCTTACTTTATTTAGCTGTTAATAGTTTAGCTAGTGTGTCATTTATTTAGCTTACTTTATTTAGCTGTTAATAGTTTAGCTAGTGTGTCATTTATTTAGCTTACTTTATTTAGCTGTTAATAGTTTAGCTAGTGTGTCATTTATTTAGCTTACTTTATTTAGCTATTAATAGTTTAGCTAGTGTGTCATTTATTTAGCTTACTTTATTTAGCTGTTAATAGTTTAGCTAGTGTGTCATTTATTTAGCTTACTTTATTTAGCTGTTAATAGTTTAGCTAGTGTGTCATTTATTTAGCTTACTTTATTTAGCTGTTAATAGTTTAGCTAGTGTGTCATTTATTTAGCTTACTTTATTTAGCTGTTAATAGTTTAGCTAGTGTGTCATTTATTTAGCTTACTTTATTTAGCTATTAATAGTTTAGCTAGTGTGTCATTTATTTTATCACTGACGTTTAATTTGTTCTTACTCAGCATCTTTGTTATTGTATATTTTTGGTTGGTTATTTTTGTTTAGTTTCTGTTTTATTCCGAGTGTTATTCCGTTTTCTATTTTCTATTTGTCTCATGAGAGGCGGTGTCACTCGAGCGATTACCCCGTCATTTGTTTACAGGCAATTGTAGTCTGGCAGTTTCAAAATATAAGTTCCTTAAGGGGAGACGGACCGGGTTTTTTTTTTTTTTTTTTTTAAAGTGTTCTCTCTAGACCTCCATCAAGCTTAGAAAAACACCCCCTAGACGGGGGGTGTAAATTTTTTCGGTAGCAAAATGTCCCGGCCGAAGGCCGCTTCCTCTTAAGATTTCAGGCTCGCTGTCGCTCGCCAGGAAATAGTCGACACGTAAATGGCACGAAAGGTCTTATTATTGGCAAAGAAATGGGGCAAAAGGTCTGAGAATCGCCAAACTAACGGAACGAACGTCTTTAAATCTCAAAACTAATAGAGCTAAACATGGGGGAGGAGGAGGACTCGAAAAACCAACTGCCTCCCCTTAAGAATTAAACCACCTGACACACAATCTACCTTCGATCTAGTTTCCGATGCCAATGCGAGAGAGCCTCCAAATAATACGAGAAAAAACTTGCTCATCGAAAATTGCCGGAAAATGCGCTCATGTGTGACACCACCTTCGGAGGGTTTATATATATATATATATATATTTTTTTTTTTTTTTTTTTTTTTTTTTGTATTTTAATATATATTATACTTTAGTTTGCTTCCTTGACCTCTACATTGTTTTGGCAACATTTGTCTGGCAAAGTTTTTTTCGGCAACATTTTTCTGGCAACATTTAACTGGCAAAATTATGGGGATATTTTGTGTCAGTATCGGAAACTAAACTGACCATAAACACACACACACACACACACACACACACACACACACACACACACACACACACACACACACACACTCTCTCTCTCTCACACAGTCACAAACACACTCATATACACACACGCACAGAAGAACACGTCGTTTTTAATTAATCAAGCCTCTGTTATAATGTTTCATAAACCATCAGACAACTAGGACAAGAGGCTTCATTTGGTTATCACATATCGTTCCAAGTATCGGGGTCATAGGATGTTGTTTAAGGGGAGATTTCCACTTGAGGGACTTTTTTCTGGACCCCTTTCTCCCTCATGTTTAGCCCCATTGATTTTGAGATTTTAAGACAGTCGCCCCATTAGTTTGGCGATTTTAAGAACTTTCGCCCCATTTCCATCAATTTTAAGACCTTTCGTGCAATTTAGGTGTCGATTTTATCCTGGCGAGCGATTGCGAGCCTGTAATTTAAGAGGAACCGGCATTCAGCCGGGACATTTTTCTACTGAAAAATGTACAAATTTATCTTGAAAGGGGCTCAAGGGGGTGTAATCTTAAGCTTGAAGGATATCTAGAGACCAAACTAAAAACCTCCCCTTAAGATGGGTACTTCTCGGTTTTTGGTCTATGTATTTACATATCAATTTATTGTTTAGTTTCCTCGCCAGACCTCCATCAAGCTTTCAAAAACACCTCCTAGACCCCCTTTGAAGATAAATTTGTACATTTTTCGATAGAAAAATGTCCCGGGCGAAGGCCGATTCCTTCTAAACTTACAGGCTCGCTATCGCTCGCCAGGAAAAAATCGACACCTAAATGACACGAAAGGTCTTAAAATACTGAAAACAAAAATTGGGGTGAAAGGTCTCAAAATCACCAAACTAATGTTACAGACGTCTTAACATCTCAACACTAATATGCTAAACATGAGGGAGAAGGGGATCCCTAAAAAGCGAGTACCTCCCTCTTAATGAATATTACGTTAAGTTCGTTACTAAGTTCGTAAAATAAGAGCATCTGGCGCTAAGTTGATTGTAATAGGCATGGTGTGTGTGCGTTTGTGTGTGTGTATGTGCGTGTGTGTGTGTGTGTGTGTGTGTGTGTGTGTACACTAGGGGAGGTATGGTGGAGTGGTCTTGCCACTGGACTGGTAATCCAATGGTCCTGGGTTCGAATCCTGATGTTTCAATGGGAAGATATTAATGGGATTGAATTTGTACTATATCTAGTATCGGTGCATTACCACAAAGCTCACCGAAACGCCCCTCCCCCCCCCCCCCCCCAAAAAAAAATACCCTCATTGTTCCCTGATTAATAGCACTGTATGTATATTCCCATATAAAACAAATATGCTACAGGGGGACAATACCTAGTGAGTTAATTTCTCAATTGGTGAGTCTCTGAGTCTAGGGGGAGAGACAGTGAAGCGCAAAGGTGAAGCAGCTTCAGAGATTGGGCTGCTTCGAGCCGCGAGTGGGCTTCACATGTCTCGCTCCCTATGCATACAGTGTGTGTGTGTGTGTGTGTGTGTGTGTGTGTGTGTGTGTGTATAATAATTAAAGGTATTAATACATTGTTTTCTCTTATTCCAGAGGGTGTTAGCGGCGAGGGTGCTGGTGGCGGCAGTGTTGGTGGTGGACCCTCTGGGGGGGGGTCCTCACCAGTCACCAAACGGAAGGGCTTCTCCAGGTACGTACACTCTTAATTGAAGGGCACATTAGTTTAATTACAGATTTGTTTATTATTTCCGGTTTATTTGTTTATTATTTCCGGTTTATTTGTTTATTATTTCCGGATTATTTGTTTATTATTTCCGGTTTATTTGTTTATTATTTCCGGTATATTTGTTTATTATTTCCGGTTTATTTGTTTATTATTTCCGGTATATTTGTTTATTATTTCCGGTTTATTTGTTTATTATTTCCGGTTTATTTGTTTATTATTTCCGGTTTATTTGTTTATTATTTCCGGTATATTTGTTTTAGTTTGCTCCCTAGACCTCTATCAAGCTTAAGGGGAGGTTTTTGGTGGTTTCCTAGACTTCCATCAAGCTTGAAATTACACCCCCTTGACCCCCTTTCAAGATAAATGTGTACATTTTTCGGTAGAAAAATGTCCCGGCCGAAGGCCGATTCCTCTTAAATTACAGGCTCGCTATCGCTCGCCAGGAAAAAATCGACACCTAAATGGGACGAAAGCTCTTAAAAGTGACATAAGCGGGGTAAAAGTTCTTAAAATCGCCAAACTAATGGGGCGAACGTCTTAAAATCTCAAAAACAATGGGGCTAAACATGAGGGAGAAAGGGGTCAAGGAAAAAATCCCCCAAGTGGATATTATCTCCCCTTAACTCAATTATTGTGGGCTATCTTGTTTACCTCACCGTAGCTACGCCAGGCAGGCATCTTGTTTACCTCACCGTAGCTACGCCAGGCAGGCATCTTGTTTACCTCACCGTAGCTACGCCAGGCAGGCATCTTGTTTACCTCACCGTAGCTACGCCAGGCAGGCATCTTGTTTACCTCACCGTAGCTACGCCAGGCAGGCATCTTGTTTACCTCACCGTAGCTACGCCAGGCAGGCATCTTGTTTACCTCACCGTAGCTACGCCAGGCAGGCATCTTGTTTACCTCACCGTAGCTACGCCAGGCAGGCATCTTGTTTACCTCACCGTAGCTACGCCAGGCAGGCATCTTGTTTACCTCACCGTAGCTACGCCAGGCAGGCATCTTGTTTACCTCACCGTAGCTACGCCAGGCAGGCATACGTGCAGAAAATTACCTTCATTCCGTGCTCTTTTCCATGCGTAAACAAGAGCAAGAGCGTAATACAATTATTATAAGTCCGTGAAAGTAGAATTATAGAGTTTTCCAATGACATCTGCATCATCCCTGTACGACATCTGGTTATCTTGCAACGCTCGTGCAAACGAAGGCCAAAATTGGTAAAATAGGGGCAATTTTGGCTGTTTTTGCTGTGTGAGACACTGCACATGAGTGAGAGACCCGTATCTCGCCCTTAGTGTGTGCCCGCCTCCAACGCCTGGCCTCTCTCTCTCAGCGCTCATAATAGCCTCAAAATGGCGCCCGTCATATGACGGGCACCGCAGTATAGGCCTATTTTCTCTCTCCCGTCATATGACGGTCGCCGCGAATTAAGAGTTAAAAAAAGCACCCCCAAAGAACCTCATTCAAGATAAATTTGTACATTTTTCGGTAGAAAAATGTCCCGGCCAAAGGGCGGTTCCTTCTAAATAACAGGGTCGCTATCGCTCGCCATGAAAAAATCGACACCTAAATAGGGCAAAAGGTCTTAAAATCACGAAACTACTGGGGCAAATTTTTGTAAAATCTCATAACTAATGGGGCTAATCATGAGGGAGAAGGGGGAAGGGGGGAGAAGGCGGCCCAGGAAAAATAACAAATATTTCCCCTTATTGTACAGGGCATCTGGGCCTTACTTCATGTTAACCCTTTCAGTACAGGTAACGTCCATTCCTTATATTCTGGCTATTACGAGATGATATTATTCAGTTTAGGAAGGACCTCTAGCAATGTAAAGGCTACTATTCTTGGTTTCATTTCATCTGACGGTAAAATGAATCCCTTAGCAGCTAATTTCTGGATACTTAATGGAAACACAAATATGAAACGGCTATGTCTCTGCTTCGTATTATGACCAAGTATTTATATAATTAGCCCCATATTTCACTACAAAATCTTCAAAATAACTGAGAAATCTTGATATGAACTTAGCAATTTACCGTCAGTTGAAAAGAGACAGGGTATAGTTATGTCGATTAACCATCTTAGCTACTACGGATCCTTCCTAAGAGGCTAAAAATCGTCTTAATATAGCCAGAATGAAATAAACTAGATATCACCCGCACTCAAAGGGTTAAGGGGGGGTATAGTTCATGGGGTTTTTCATTCATTGATTTATCATTTTAGGTTCCTGTAAATTTTTCTGTAGAAAAATGTCCAGCAAAAAAAAATCAACACCTAAATGGCACGAATGGTCTTAATATTGAATAATATTGACTAAGAAATGGGGCGAAATGTGTTAAAATCGACAAACTAATGGGTCGAACGTCCTAAGATCTCAAGGCTAATGGGGCTAAGCATACGGGAGTAGGGAGTCCAGAAAAGGTAACCACCTCCCCCTTCATCCAAATGCCTTTCAGCATTATTTTCAGCTCATATGAATCCGAACCCTTAGTAGTGCCATTGTTATTATATGAATCCGAACCCTTAGTAGTGCCATTGTTATTATATGAACCCGAACCCTTAGTAGTGCCATTGTTATTATATGAATCCGAACCCTTAGTAGTGCCATTGTTATTATATGAATCCGAACCCTTAGTAGTGCCATTGTTATTATATGAACCCGAACCCTTAGTAGTGCCATTGTTATTATATGAACCCGAACCCTTAGTAGTGCCATTGTTATTATATGAACCCGAACCCTTAGTAGTGCCATTGTTATTATATGAATCCGAACCCTTAGTAGTGCCATTGTTATTATATGAACCCGAACCCTTAGTAGTGCCATTGTTATTATATGAACCCGAACCCTTAGTAGTGCCATTGTTATTATATGAATCCGAACCCTTAGTAGTGTCATTGTTATTATTCAAAGTGTGTGTGTGTGTGTGGGGGGGGGGGGGGGGGGGTATTGTGTCCTCACCTGGTCAAAGTTATAATACACAAAAATCCTGGTGTGAGTATTATAGACGGTTGTTTATTGTTATAATTATCGAGGGTGGTGGTCGCTAATGTCAGGTTTAACAACACGCGCACACACATACAAACTTTTTTTTCTATCTCTCTTTCTCTCTCTCTCTCTCTCTTTCTCTCTCTCTCTCTCTATATATATATATATATATATATTAATAGAGACAGACAGACAGACCCAGCCCGTCACCGTGAACTGATTTAAGAGAGGGCATCAATTGATCAATTTATGGACAATAGACTCCAGGGGATGGTTTTCGTAAGATGGGATATTCTTCTACTCCTCTTACTACTACTACTACTACTCTCGGTGTCACGTCAGCCACTCCTCAGGGAATTGGGTAGTTAGGGGCTTCGATTGGTAATTTGGGTTTTTTTTTCTCGGTGTTCTGAATCAATTGTGTTGTGGGAGAGTCGTTTGTTGTTTGTTTTTTCTATCTTTTTATTCATCTTTGTATCTATCTGTCTGTTAACCCTCTCCGACATATGACGCGATTTTGAGCCTATTGGGGATACTTTAAAGCCTTTGTGACCATCAGGGGTATTTAGAAACCTTTAGTTTAGTTACTTCAACCTCTGCAGTTGGTTTTGAGTTAGCTGTGGGCAGAAAACTAATATTGGAGAGGTAATTATAAGAGTGAGAGAACTATTTCTTATTGCTAATCTGGCAACCTCGGCGTCATAAATGCGTGAAAGGGTTAATGGCTATTGTTGTGTCTTTGTTACTGACTATCTTTGTGATATTGTTGTTACATCTGCCAAAATTTAGAGGAGGTTCTGTTTTTCCTCCGTTTGTCTGTCTGTCTGTCCGGTTTAGGTAAACAGGAAAGTAATGAACCGATTTGCATGAAGTTTGGTGGGCAGATAGGATATGCAACAAGTAGGAAGTGATTCAATTTAGAAGGTGGTTGGTAGAGCGCATACCTCCGCCAGCGTAGGTGGAGGTATGTGCAGCTTCCCAAGTCCCCCTCCAGTTAACCCCTTCAATACCGGTGCTGTGCGGTGGCGCTAATAGGTCATGTCTCAGCTGTGAGTTTGTCTGGGCTGTATTATTATCTGTCGGATGTTGAATTGGGTGGGTAAGTGTAGGAACATGTTTGTATATCTGTGGGCTGTATTAATGTCTGTCATATGTTGAATAGGGTGGGTAAGTGTAGGAACATATTTGTATATCTATGTGTTGTATTAATGGCTTTCAAATGTTGAATAGGGTGGGTTAAGTATAGGAACAGTTTGTATATCTATGTGCTGTATTAATGTCTGTCAGATGTTGAATAAGGTATGTTAAGTGTAGGAACATGTTGGCTTATCTCACTCAAAAAGAAGAAATCATGTGTAAATATTGCTGATACCAATTGTTGATCAAAACATAATTGGAGCCGAGGCATGACTTGTTAGGCCGACTGTACTTTCAACTTTATTCTGGCTACTGTTAGTCGATTATATTTAGTTTCAAAAGGGCCTCCAACAATTAACGGGCTTCCAACTATCCTACTTGACCCTTTTGACTACCACAGATCCTTCTTAAGGGGAGGTTTTTAGTTTGGTCCCTAGATATCCATCAAGCTTAAGATTACACCCCCTTGAGCCCCTTTCAAGATAAATTTGTACATGTTTCGGTAGAAAAATGACCCGGCCGAAGGCCGATTCCTCTTAAATTACAGGCTCGCTATCGCTCGCCAGGATAAAATCGACACCTAAATTGCACGAAAGGTCTTAAAATTGACGGAAATGGGGCGAAAGTTCTTAAAATCGCCAAACTAAATGGGCGACTGTCTTAAAATCTCAAAAGCAATGGGGCTAAACATGAGGGAGAAAGGGGTCCAGAAAAAAATCCCTCAAGTCGATATCTCCCCTTAAGCTTCTAAACAATGGTCTAAATATAGCTAGACTATAAAGAGAACGACGTCGCCGGTACAGAAGGGGTTAACTATGAGTTAGTGGCGTAAGGTGTTGTTGTATCTCGTTTGGTTTCCTGTTTTCGCAGTACTGGAATTAGGTTAGAGAGTGTTTGTGTGTTTGTCTGTGTGTTTGTCTGTGTGTGTGGGTGTGGGTGAGAGGTGTGTGTGTGTGTGTGTGTGTGTGTGTGTGTGTGTGTGTGTGTGTGTGTGTGTGTGTGTGTTTGTGTGGGTGAGAGGTGGTAGAGGTGTGTGTGTGTGTGTTTGTGTGGGTGAGAGGTGGTAGAGGTGTGTGTGTGTGTGTGTGTGTGTGTGTGTGTGTGTGATTAAGTGAGGGAGATTTAGTGTATGTTTGTGTGTGTGTGGGAGGTGATAGAGGTGTGTGAGGGTGAGAGGTGTGTGTGAGTGATTAAGTGAGGGAGATTTAGTGTGTGTGTGTGGGAGGTGATAGAGGTGTGTGTGTTAGAGTGATTAAGTGAGGGAGATTTGGAGTGTGTGAGAGAGAGAGAGAGAGAGAGAGAAGTGATAGAGGTAGCGAGTGTAGTGTTTGATAATATGTATGAGAGTGAGTAAGTGAAGGAGATTTGGTGTGTGTGTGTGTGTGTGTGTGTGTGTGTGTGTGTGTGTGTGTGTGTGTGCGCGCGCGCAATAGGCTCTCTGCGAGAGGGCTGGTTATCACATAGAGGAGCAACAAACTCTCTTAAACAAACTCCCGCGGCGAGTAAGAAACATGAGGGGCGTCTCGTTAGACAGCTTCAAGAGAGCCCTCGATGTTGAACTACAAAAAGTGCCAGACGAGCCCATCTTCGCAGGGGAGCGCTCCGCCCCTTCGAACAGTCTGCTGCACCAACTTTCAAACAACCACGAAGGGCGGTGCGCTCTTCGGTGCCACTAGCAGTGGCGAACTCAACATAGATAGGTTTGTGTGAGAGAAGCGGTAAACGTATTGAATGATGTGTAAGCGTATGAATGCTGCGGCGGTCGAGTGGAGAGCATGCTCACATGTAAATCTGCTTGACCTGGGTTCGATCCCAGCCAATGCAGACATATTTAGTGGGTGTGGTAGTACATCCTAGCGTGTTTCACATGCTCGCACCCAGTCGGGGGACACCTCGACGACGTATACAGACTAATAACATACATAACAAGGCTACTACAACAGCTTCCTCTCTCTCCAACACCCCTTCTCCCCTTACTACACTCTTCAGAAAATAGGAAAAGTATAAAGTAGCTACGAGGTGCCGTTGTCAAGACTTATCCCTCAATACCTTCACCTGACCTGTGAATGAAATACATATGGAATGGGTATTATTTTGTGTATGTATGTGTGTGTGTATGTGTGTGTGCGTTACTCAGTTACTTGTTCGTCAAGGGGAATCCACGCAATGCGAGCTAAGCTCATTATTATCGCGCCTCCTTAACTGGGAATGTATTGCGTGAAATGCATGTTAAGTGTTTTATGTACTGTTGGAATGGCTGTGGATGTGTGTGTAGTCTGTATTTTAGTCAATTGGCGACATCGGAAACGAAGGCTTAGGGTGGATCTGTATGGTACCATTCTCACTATAGATGGTACCGTCTCGCCCGAAGGCTTAGGTAGCCATCAGCTTAGGTGAACCATAATTATGATACCCATCTCGCCTTGTACCATTTTTGCCAACCCCAGATGGGACGTCACAACGTCGTCCACTTATTCCAGGTACCTATTTACAGCTAGGTGAACTGAGGCTAACACATGAAAGGAGACAAGCCCAATTTGTCTCCGCCCGGCCGGGGATTGAACCCCCGACCCCTCGTGTGTGAGACGAGAGCTCTACCTACTAGGCTACGGGCTGTGTGTGTGTGTGTGTGTGTGTGTGTGTGTGTGTGTGTGTGTGTGTGTGAAAGAGTGAGGGCATCAGGCGTAGTGTGCGATTATGTGAATGACAGATTTATTGAATGATTGTGTGTGTGTGTGTGTGTGTGTGAGAGTGAGAGAGAGAGAGGGGGGGGGGAGGGGCGTGTGTGAGAGAGTGAGAGTGGGCGTGGTAGATGTAGTAAGAGTGGAGTTAATATTATGTGAATTAAAAATAGATTGATTGATGTGTGTCTGTTTGACAGAGAGCGAGAGAGATTGAGAGTGTGAGTGGTAGGTGTACAGTATAGTGAGTGTTAAGTAAATGTGATTATATGAATGAGAAAGAGATTGACTTATGTTTATGTGTATGTGTGGGAGAGAGCGAGAGAGAGAGAAAGTGAGAGTGAGTGGGCGTGGTTGGTTTAGTGAGATTGGAGTAAATGTGATTATGAATGAAAAAGTGAATGATTGATTTGTGTGTGTGTGTGTGTGTGTGTGTGTGTGTGTGTGTGTGTGTGTGAGAGCGAGAGAGAGAAAGTGAGAGTGAGTGGGCGTGGTTGGTTTAGTGAGATTGGAGTAAATGTGATTATGAATGAAAAAGTGAATGATTGATTTGTGTGTGTGTGTGTGTGTGTGTGTGTGTGTGTGTGTGTGTGTGTATGTGTAATATAGGGAGAGAGAGAGTGAAACTATGTGGAGTAAATGTGATTATATGAATGAGAAAGAGATTGATTGATGTTTGCGTGCGTGTGTGTGTGTGTATGTGTGTGAGAGAGAAAGAGAGAGAGAGAGAGAGAGAAAGAAAGTGTAAGTGTGTGGAGTAAATGTGATTATATGAATGAGAAAGATTTATTAATTGTGTGAGAGAGAGAGAGAGAGAGTGAGAGAGCGAAAGTGTGTGGAGTAAATGTGATTATATGAATGAGAAAGAGATTGATTGATGTGTGTGTGTGAGAGAGAGAGGTAAATAATGTGTCACCTTATTATTGCCTACTAATTATATTTTATCTCTGGCTTTAATTTTATAGTCAACCTACTTTGTCCCTTTCTCTCTCTCTCTCTCTCTCTCTCTCTCTCTCTCTCTCTCTCTCTCTCTCTCTCTCTCTCTCTCTCTCTCTCTCTCTTGGCTTTAATTTTATAGTCAACCTACTTTGTCCCTTCTCTCTCTCTCTCTCTCTCTCTCTCTCTCTCTCTCTCTCTCTGTCAGTCTGCGAGCCATCTCACACGAAAATCAATACTGTCTCTCGCTACCTCTCTCTCTCTCTTTCCTCCTCTCTTTCGCTCTTCTCTCTCTCCTCTCTTTCGCTCTTCTCCTCTCTCCTCTCTTTCGCTCTTCTCTATCTCTCTCTCCTCTCTCTCTCTCTTCTCTATCTCTCTCTCCTCTCTCTCTCTCTCTCTCCTCTCTCTCTCTCTCTCTCTCTCTCTCTCTCTCTCTCTCTCTCTCTCTTTCAGTTATAGAGGTTGGGGGTCACAATTACTGGCTAGTACTACTACCATTTAGGAAGAGTCAGCCAGGGAATAGGTGTGGATATTTACAGCCCATTCTCTCTAGCCCCTTTTTGAATTATAGAGGTTAAGGGTCACGATTTCTGACTATTGTTTCTACCATTTAGGAAGGGTCAGCCAGGGAGTATAATGGAATATAGTGACCTTTAATGATAGGTATAGTTAGGTGCAGTTCTCAGCATAACACTATATTAAGGGGAGATTTCCACTTCAGGGATTTTTTTCTTGACCCCTTTCTCCCTCATGTTTAGTCCCACTGCTTTACTAATTTTGAGACGTTCGCCCCATTATTTTGACGATGTTTAGAACTTTCGGCCCATTTCTGTCAAATTTAAGACCTTTCGTGCCATTTAGGTGTCGATTTTATCCTGGCGAGCGATAGCGAGCCTGTAATTTAAGAGGAACCGGCTTTCAGCCGGGACATTTTTCTACCGAAAAATGTACAAATTTATCTTGAAAAGGGCTCAAGGGGGTGTAATCTTAAGCTTGATGGATACCTAGAGACCAAACTTAAAAACCTGCCCTTAACCCTTTGAGTACCAGCGACGTGTGTAGTATTTTATTCTAGTTATATGCAGCTTAACAAAGATCTGTCGTAGTTAATAGGGTTGGCTGAGATAGTTTGAAGCATTATTTGTGCTACAGGTCCTTCCTAAGCTTGATAACATCGTTTAATCATAGCCAGATTATCGTGAAAAGAATGTCACCAGTACTGAACGGGTTAAGGGGGAGGGAGTTGCTGTTGCTTGACCTCCTTCTCTGTTATGTTATTAGCCCTATTAGTTTTGACATTTATAGACGTTCGTTCCATTACTTTGGCTATTTTGAGACCTTTCATCCCATTTTTTTGTAAATATTAAGACTTTTCGTGCCATTTAGGGGTCGATTTTTTCCTGGCGAGCGATAGCGAGCCTTTAATTTTAGTAGAAAACGGCCTTTGGCCGGGACATTTTTCTAGCGAAAAATGTACAAATTTATCTTGGAATGGGGACTAGGGGGTGTTTTTCTAAGCTTGATGGAGGTCTAGGGAGGAAACTAACAAATACAATAAATACCAATTCCAATATATAGGCTCACAAATAACCACTTAACCCCTTAAGTTACCGGTACACCAATTCCAATATTTAAGGGCAGATCCTTAACTTTTTGTCAAAAACATTATTTATTTATTATTTTTCTAGTTTCCTCGCTAGACCTCCATCAAGTTTAAAATGAAGCCCACTAGACCTCCTTTCAAGATAAATTTGTACATTAAAATGTCCCGGCCAAAGGCCGATTCCTTTTAAATTACAGGCTCGCTATCGCTCGCCAGGAAACAATCGAGACCTAATTGACAGGAAAGGTCTTAAAATTGACAGAAATGGGGCGAAAGTTCATTAAATCGCCCAACTAATGGGTCTAAAGATGAGGGAGAAGGTGGTCTAGAAAAGCGACTCGTCTCCCCTTAACCCTTACAGTACCAGGGTCGTCCTTTTTATCATATTCTGGCAACTACTAGACGATTATATTCAGCTTGGGAAGCACCTGTAGCAACGATAAGGCTTCAAACTATCTCAACCAACCCTTTGAACTACCACAGATCCTTCCCAAGCTGCATAATATCGTCTAAATATATATATATATATATATATATATATATATATATATATATATATATATATATATATATATCCCGGAACCAAACGTATTTTCCATTTCGTTTTTCTCTGACGTAATTGATTTAACAAATTGACGTCGGCGAACAAATTGGCGTCGGAATTATATTACGTCTGGTTCCGGGGTTGGTGTGACGCGACCGGAAGTGTGGTGGTGTTACGGTTAAGGGGAGGGAGGGGTTCTGGACCTCCTTCCCCCTCGTGTTACGGTTAAGGGGAGGGAGGGGTTCTGGGCCTCCTTCCCCCTCGTGTTACGGTTAAGGGGAGGGAGGGGTTCTGGGCCTCCTTCCCCCTCGTGTTACGGTTAAGGGGAGGGAGGGGTTCTGGACCTCCTTCCCCCTCGTGTTACCGTTAAGGGGTGCCAGCGGTTCTGGGCCTCCTTCCCCCTCGTGTTACGGTTAAGGGGAGGGAGGGGTTCTGGACCTCCTTCCCCCTCGTGTTACGGTTAAGGGGAGGGAGGGGTTCTGGACCTCCTTCCCCCTCGTGTTACGGTTAAGGGGAGGGAGGGGTTCTGGGCCTCCTTCCCCCTCGTGTTACGGTTAAGGGGAGGGAGGGGTTCTGGGCCTCCTTCCCCCTCGTGTTTAGCCTAATTAGTTGTGATATTTTAAGACGTTAGTTTGGCGGTTTTACACCTTCCGCCCCATTTCGTTGTCAATTATTATGTTCCTTCCAACAACCAACTCTACTCCTAAAATCGATTAATGAAATATTACAAACACATGTGGCAGTCCGTGGATTCGAACCCAGGACGCTCACACCGAATATCAACACCTTATGCATTACACCACGAAGGCAGTTAAAGAATGGTGGACACTGCCTACGATTTATTATGCAACTTCGAATCCTGCATATCAATCTAAGCATGTACACACATCCCAACTGCAACTCACGTAGGCTATGCATATGTGAATGGAAAGAGCAATTAATGGGGCCTTAACCACTAGGGAAGGCCTCTCGATAAATTACTCCTGAACCAATATCAATTATTATGTTCTAACCAACAACCAACTCTACTCCTAAAATCTTAAGACTTCTCGTGCCAGCGATAGCGAACCTGTAATTTTAAGAGGAATCGGCCTTTGGCCGGGACATTATTCTTGAAGGGGGGTGTAGAGGGTGTGTTTCTTAACCTGATGGAGGTTAGCGAGGAAACTTAAAACAAAACAAAACTGATATATAAACAAATCGACCAATAATTAAACCCTTCCCCTCTTAACTGTAAGCGTGTTACGGTGCAAATTACGGTACAATGTCGGTGATATTGCCGCTGTATCGTAACTAAATAATGTTATCAGTGTATGTATAAAGAATAGAGAAGGAAGTTCGGGTATTGGGGCTGTGTTTTATTATTATTATCATCATCTTGGCTTCTCCCTCCCCTCCTCCATGTCGTAAACCTTCTGCCTTATATCCATCTCATATTCTCTCTCTCTTTCTCTCTCTCTCTCTCTCTCTCTCTCTCTCTCTCTCTCTCTCTCTCTCTCTCTCTCTCTCTCTCTCTCTCTCTCTCTCTCTCTCTCTCTCTGTCTCTCTCACTCTCTCTCTCTCGTCGGTGTATCCATGTAACTCACACTTTCTCTCTAACTCACTCACACACTCTCTCTCTCTCTCTCTCTTCCACTATTACTGTTCCTCTTCTTTCACACCCCTCCCTTATTATTCGTCTCTTCTCTTACTATATACTTTTACTTCTCTGTTCTTACTTTTTCTACACCTTATACCCTTCCTCCTCTTCCTCTTCCTCTTCCTCTTCCTCATATTCTTCCTCTTCCTCTTCCTCATCTTCTTCCTCTTCCTCCTCCCTCTCCTCTTCCTCTTCCTCCTTTTAATTTTCCTCCTTGTTATATACCTCTTTTATTTTGCTCCTTAACCTCTTTCTCATTACGTCGTCTTCTTCTTCGTCGTCTTCTTCGTCGTGGTGGTGGTCCCTCTTGTCCTCCCGTTTCCTTTTTCCTTTCTCCTCCTCCATCCTCCCCTCTTTTCTTCCTCCTCCTCCTTCTCCTCCTCACCCTCTTCACCTCTACTTCCTCCTCCTCCACCTCTTCTCCACCCTCACCCTCTTCTCCACCCTCACCCTCTTCCTCCTCCATCCTCCTCTTTCCCCCTCCTCCTCACCCTCTTTCCTCCCCCCCCCCCCAATTGACCTTGACACTCTAACCTTGAATACATCGGCCACCCTCATAATACCATCGCATCCTCCATAATTAACACATTATTTGTTATTATTATTTATCTGTATTATTATTATTATTATTATTATTATTATTATTATATGTTTAAGAAATTTGTGATAAAGGGGGAAGGGTTTATTTATTGATCGATTTAATTATTTATTATTTTAGTTTCCTCCCTAGACCTCCTATCATTCTATTCTAGAAATATATGTACATTTTTCGTTAACAAAATGTCCCGGCCAAAGGCCGATTCGTCTTAAAAAACAGGCTCTCTATCGCTCGCAAGGAGAAAAAATTACAGCTAGATGGCACCAAAGGTCTTAATATTGATATTGACAAAGAAATGGGGCGGGCGAAAGGTCATAAAATGGGGCGGGCGAAAGGTCATAAAATGGGGCGGGCGAAAGGTCATAAAATCACCAAAGTAGCGTCTTTAAATTTGAAAACTAATGGGGCTAAACATGAGGGAGAAAGGGGACCAGAAAAGCCATTCATCTCCCTCCTAAGTCATTGCCCCTCCGTTCTTGTGGTTGATGTATATCGTTCGGGCGTTCTTGGGAGGTTATTGGGGTTTCGTTCTTGGGAGGTTATTGGGGTTTCGTTCTTGGGAGGTTATTGGGGTTTCGTTCTTGGGAGGTTATTGGGGTTTCGTTCTTGGGAGGTTATTGGTGTTTCGTTCTTGGGAGGTTATTGGTGTTTCGTTCTTGGGAGGTTATTGGTGTTTCGTTCTTGGGAGGTTATTGGTGTTTCGTTCTTGGGAGGTTATTGGGGTTTCGTTCTTGGGAGGTTATTGGGGTTTCGTTCTTGGGAGGTTATTGGGGTTTCGTTCTTGGGAGGTTATTGGTGTTTCGTTCTTGGGAGGTTATTGGTGTTTCGTTCTTGGGAGGTTATTGGGGTTTCGTTCTTGGGAGGTTATTTTAGGAGTTCTTAACCCCTGATCGTGCTGATAAGTGATGTCTCGGCACCAAGTACTGTAGGTTTTCATCAATAATTGGTATCAGCAATATCTAAATTTGTTCATATCGAGTGAAATATACAAACATGTTCCTACACTTACCCACCCTATTCAACATCTGACAGACAGTAATACAGCACAGAGCAAGCCAAACGTAATGACAGCTGGGCCATGACTTATTAGCGCCACCGTAACTGAAATTGAATACCAAAGACGTCGCCGGTATAGAAGTGGTGGTTAAGGGGAGGTTTTTAGTTTGTTTTCTACTCCTCCAGCAATCTTAAAATTTCACCCCCTTGACCCTCTTTCAAGATCAATTTGTACATTTTTCGGTAGAAAAATGTCCCGGCTGAAAGCCGGTTCCTCGTATATTACAGGCTCGCTATCGCTCGCCAGGATAAAATCGACACCTAAATGGCACGAAAGGTCTTAAAATTGACAGAAATGGGTTTCTTAAAATCGTCAAAATAATGGGGCGAACGTCTTAAAATTAGAAAAGCAATGGGGCTAAACATGAGGGAGAAAGGAGTCAAGGAAAAAAATCCCTCAAGTGGAAATCTCCCCTCAAGAAACCAATTCCATTCTATTAGGTTATTTTCGGAGTTCTTAGGAAGCTGTCGGTGTATGGTCCATTCTCTTAGCTGTCGGTGTATGGTCCATTCTCTTAGCTGTCGGTGTATGGTCCATTCTCTTAGCTTATTTTAGGCATCTTGTGAAGCTCGATCTAGTCTTTTAGGTTATTTTAGGAGTTCTTAAGGGGAGGTCTCCACTTGAGGGATTTTTTTCTGGACCCCCTTTCTCCCTCATGTTTAGCCCCATTGCTTTTGAGATTTTAAGACGTTCGCCCTAGTAGTTTGGACATTTTAAGACACTTTGCCCCATTTCTGTCAATTTTAAGACCTTTCGTGCCATTAAGGTGTCAATTTTTTCTGGCGAGCGATAGCGAGCCTGTAATTTATGAGCAACCGGCCTCCGGCCTGGAAATTTTTCTACCGAAAAATTTACAAATTTATCTTGAAAGGGGGTCTACGGGGTGTAATTTTAAGCTTGATGAAAACGTAGGGAACAAACTAAAAACCTCTCCTTAAAGCTACTATTTTATTCTCCATTCCTTTAGGTTATTTTAGGAGTTCTTTGGAAGCCAATATTTAATTCTCCATTCCTTTAGGTTATTTTAGGAATCTTAAGGTGGGGGGGGGGGGTCACCTGTTTGTTTTCTCTCCGTTTCTCTCTTTGGCTTGTATCCATTCGGCCCCATTCAGCCTACTGTTCTAAGACGTTTATCGCCATCCATGTGTCGATTTTTTTCCTGGCGAGCATTTTATGGAGAAATCCGGTTTCGCCGGAGTCATTTTTCTATCGAAAAATTTACAAATTTAGCCTGCTGTCAATTTTTTTTGTTTTAAATATGCTGGCTCGCTACCGCTCACCAGGAAAAAATCAACACCTGGATGAGGATACACGTCTTAAAACAGTAGGCTGAATGGGGCCGAATGGATACAACCCAGAGAGGGAGGGAGAGAGAGAAATAATAACGAGGTGGGCCCCCTTAAAATAGTTCCATTCGTTTAGGTTATTTTTGGAGGTCCTTAAGAAGCTGTTGGTGTAAGTTGCATTCCTTTAGGCTATTTAGGGGCTCTTGGAGGGCTATTAGTTTGTGTTCCATTATCTCTCTCTCTCTCTCGCTCTCTCGATCTCGATCTCGATCTCGCTCTCTCTCTCTCTCTGTTTACATTTGTCTATCCTATGTATCTCTCTCCTCCCCCTCCTCTCTCTCATATCTCTCTTATCTCTCTCCTTCTCTCTCTCTCTCTCTAATCATCTCTCGTCTCTCTCTCTCTCTCGATCCTCTCTCTCTCTCTCTCTCTCTCTCTCTCTCTCTCTCTCGCTCGCTCGCTCTCGCTCTCCCTCTCTCTCTCTCTCTCTCTCTCTCTGTTTACATTTGTCTATCCTATGTATCTCTCTCTCTCTCTCTCTCTCTCTCTCTCTCTCTCTCTCTCTCTCTCTGTCTCTGTATCTCTCTCCCTCTCTCTCTCTCTCTGCTCTCCCTCCTCCCCTCCCTCTCTCTCTCCCTCTCCCTCTCTTACCTTCTCTCTTCTCTGTTACATTTGTCTATTCCCTTTCTCTTCCTCTATTACATTTGTCTATCCTATGTCTCTGTCTCTCTCCCTCTCTCTCTCTCTTTACATTTGTCTATCCTATGTCTTTCCTCCTCTGCATTACCTCTTCTTTCGTGTTCTCTATTCATGCCGTTTATCACATATTTTCCCTTACCCTCTTTTTATTTTCTTCATCTATTTTTCTTCTTTTTCAGTCCATTTCGTCTTTCCCTCTCCCGCTTCTTGTTGCACGTTAAGGGGGGGGGGGGTAATTGATATGCTTATTTATGTATTTGTTATTATTTATTTTAGTTTCCTCCCTCGATCTCCATCAAACTTTAAAAAAACATCCATTAAATCCCCCTTCTAGATTAATTTGTAAATTTTTCGGTAGAACAAATGTACCGGCCAAAGGCCGGCTCTTCTAAAATTACAGGCTCCCTAAAGTTCGCCAGGAAAAAAAATATCGACACCTAAATAGCACGAAAGGTATTAATATTGACAAAGAAATGAGGCGAAAGGTCTTAAAATCGACACACTAATGGGTAAGCATCTTAAAATCTGAAAATGGGACTAAACATGAGGGAGAAGGGGATCTAGAAAAACGAGCCATCTCCCCTTAAACTGTATCTATTTTCTCATGTTTCTATCGTTACTTGTTGTCTCTTTGTGTCTCTAACTCCTCTATTGTTTATCGTGTTCTCTCCTCTTTCCCCTTCTTCTCTTCCTTCCTTGTCCTCCCCTTCCTTCTCTCCCTTCTTTCCTTCCTCCTCTTCATCATCTCATTGCTTCCTTCCCATCCCTCCCTCTTTTCCTCCCCTCCTCTTCCTCCTTTCTTTTCTTCCCCTCCCTCTCCCCCTCTTTCTCCTTTCCTCCCCTCCCCCTTCTCTCCCTCCTTTCCTCTCCTCCCCTCCCCTTCCTCCTCTCTTATATTCCTACACTCTGTCCTCCCCTTTCTCCCCTCTTTCTCCTTTCCGCCCCACCCCCCTCCCCCCTTATCTCCCTCCTCTCCTCCCCTCCACCTGTCTTTCCTTTTCCTCCTCTCCCCCCCCCACCCCCTCTTCCACCTGTCTCTCCTTCCCCTCCCATCCTCCTCTTATCTTCCTCCCCCCTACCCTCCCCTTCCTCCTCCCTCCCCTCTTTCTCCCCTCCACTCTCCCCCCTTCCCCTGCTGGCACCTCTCCATAATTGGACAACGGGAAAGAGTGTCTTGGGAGGAAGGAAGAGAGAGAGAGAGAGAGAGAGAGAGAGCGAGAGCGATGAGAGCGATGCGAGGATAAAAAGGTGAATACAAAGGACTTACTACTACCTATTGGTCCTTACGGGGCAGTTTGTATATCTACTGTGCACTGCTAACCAACTAACTACTAGGTAAAGAATAGGATAGTAAAACATAAGGCTCCTCCCCACCCACCACTCCCTCCAGCTTATACTGGCGTGGAAACAGTTGGAAAAATATACCAAATAGTATGGAGAAATTGACAGTACAGAAATATATGTAAGAAAAAGTGAAGGAAGGTAAGTAAGTAAGTAAGTAAGTAAGTAAGTAAGTAAGTAGGGAGAAAGGTAGGTAGGTAACTAGATAGGTAGGTAGGTAGGTAGGTAACTAGGTAGGTAGGTAGGAAGGAAGGGAGAGAGATAGGTAAGTAGGTAGGTAGGTAGGTAGGTAACTAGATAGGTAGGTAGGTAGGTAGGTAGGTAGATAGGTAGGTAGATAAGTAGGTAGGTAGGTAGGTAGGAAGGAAGGAAGAGAGATATGTAAGTAGGTAGGTAGGTAGGTAGGAAGGAAGGAAGGAAGGGAGGGAGGGAGAGAGGTAGGTAGGTAGGTAGGTAACTAGATAGGTAGGTAGGTAGGTAGGAAGGAAGGAAGGAAGGAAGGGAGGTAGGTAGGTCGGAAGGAAGGAAGGAAGGAAGGAAGGAAGGAAGGAAGCAAGCAAGCAAGCAAGCAAGCAAGCAAGCGCAGAAGGGAGGAAGAGAGACGATAACACGAAGGAAGAAAGCGAGAGAGGGAAGAGAAGAAAAAAAACGAAGTGAGGAAAATACGAGATCAAGGAGTGTAGAGGAAGACTTTAACCCGTGCTGTACCGGCGACGTCTTCTGGGGTTTATTCTACCTATATTTAGAGGTTTTTGTGCAGTTTAAGCAGGATCTGTGGTAGTAACAAGGATTAAGAGAGCCCACCTCGTTTTTTTTTCTCTCTCTCTCTCCCTCTGGGTTGTATTCATTCGGCCCCATTCAGCCTATTGTTTTAAGACGTTTATCCCCATCCAGGTGTCGAGTTTTTCCTGGCGAGCGGTAGCGAGCCAGCATATTTATTATGTTTTTGTCAGCAAGCTAAATTTGTAAATTTTTCGATAGAAAAATTTCTCCGGCAAAGCCGGATTTCTCCATACAATGCTGGCTTGTTATCGTTCTCCAGGAATAAATCGACACCTGGATGGGGATAAAAGTCTTACGTTAAAACAGTAGGCTGAATGGGGCCGCATGGATACAAGCCAGAGAAAGAGAGAAAAGGAGAGACAAAAGGCAAGTCACCCCCCTTAAGTGATACAGTTGAAGCCTGTTAATTGCTGGAGGCTCCTTTGAAACTGAGTAAAATCGTCTAATAACTTGCCAGAATATAATGAAAAGGTCGTCACCGGTACTGTAAGGGTTAAATACAAGAAAAGAACATATGTGAAGGGGTTAGAGGATGAAGAACGTATATTTGGGGTATAGGGTGGATGAAGAACGTATATTTGGGGTATAGGGAGGATGAAGAACGCATATATGGGGTATAGGGAGGATGAAGAACGTATATATGGGGTATAGGGAGGATGAAGAACGTATATATGGGGTATAGGGAGGTTGAAGAACGTATATATGGGGTATAGGGAGGATGAAGAACGTATATATGGGGTATAGGGAGCATGAAGAACGTATATATGGGGTATAGGGAGCATGAAGAACGTATATATGGGGTATAGGGAGCATGAAGAACGTATATATGGGGTATAGGGAGGATGAAGAACGTATATATGGGGTATAGGGAGCATGAAGAACGTATATATATGGGGGTATAGGGGAGGATGAAGAACGTATATATGGGTATAGGGAGGGAGTTGAAGAACGTATATATGGGGTATAGGGAGCATGAAGAACGTATATATGGGGTATAGGGAGCATGAAGAACGTATATATGGGGTATAGGGTGGATGAAGAACGTATATATGGGGTATAGGGAGCATGAAGAACGTATATATGGGGTATAGGGAGCATGAAGAACGTATATATGGGGTATAGGGAGCATGAAGAACGTATATATGGGGTATAGGGTGGATGAAGAACGTATATATGGGGTATAGAGAGCATGAAGAACGTATATATGGGGTATAGGGTGGATGAAGAACGTATATATGGGGTATAGGGAGGATGAAGAATGGATATATGGGGTATAGGGTGGACGAAGAACGTATATATGGGGTTTAGGGTGGACGAAGAACGTATATATGGGGTATAGGGTGGACGAAGAACGTATATATGGGGTATAGGGTGGATGAAGAACATATATATGGGGTATAGGGTGGATGAAGAACATATATATGGGGTATAGGGTGGATGAAGAACATATATATGGGGTATAGGGTGGATGAAGAACGTATATATGGGGTATAGGGTGGATGAAGAACGTATATATGGGGTATAGGGTGGATGAAGAACGTATATTTGGGGTATAGGGAGGATGAAGAACATATATGGGGTATAGGGAGGATGAAGAATGGATATATGGGGTATAGGGTGGATGAAGAACGTATATATGGGGTATAGGGTGGATGAAGAACGTATATATGGGGTATAGGGTGGATGAAGAACGTATATATGGGGTATAGGGAGGATGAAGAACGTATATATGGGGTATAGGGAGGATGAAGAACGTATATATGGGGTATCTGGAGGATGAAGAACGTATATATGGGGTATAGGGAGCATGAAGAACGTATATATGGGGTATAGGGTGGATGAAGAACGTATATATGGGGTATAGGGAGGATGAAGAACATATATGGGGTATAGGGAGGATGAAGAATGGATATATGGGGTATAGGGTGGACGAAGAACGTATATATGGGGTATAGGGAGGATGAAGAACGTATATATGGGGTATCTGGAGGATGAAGAACGTATATATGGGGTATGAAGAACGTAGAAGAACGTAGGAGGTCAGAAGTGTGGGATGCCATGAAAAGAGTGAAGTTGGGGAAAGCACCAGGAACAGATGAAGTGTGTGGGGAAATGTTGAGGTATGGTGGTGAGATAGTGATAGAATGGGTATGGAAAATGTGCAAACTAGCATGGGAGAAGGGCAGTGCACCCGATGACTGGAAGACTGGCATAATAGTCCCCCTATATAAGGGCAAAGGGGAAAGAGGAGTGTGTGGTAACCACCGAGGAATATGTCTTCTAAGCGTAGTAGGGAAGGTATACAGTAGGGTAGTGATTGAGAGAGTGAGAGTGAGAACGGAGAAATGGATAGGCGACGAGCAGGGAGGTTTTAGGAAGGGAAGAGGATGTGTAGATCAGATTTTTTACCCTGAATTGTGTTGTGGAGAAGTATCTGGAGAAGAAACAAAAGGTGTATGTTGCCTGTATGGACTTGGAGAAGGCCTATGACAGAGTGGATAGAGAAGGTTTGTGGAACGTACTTAGAATATACGGAGTAGAGGGCAAGTTGCTGAAAGCAGTGAAGAGCATGTATGAGGGTGCAAAGGCGGCAGTACGTGTGGAGAGTGAGCAGAGCGAGTTCTTTGACCTGAATGTTGGTTTGAAACAGGGGTGTGTGATGTCCCCCGTGGTTGTTTACTGTATATATGGATGGAGTTATGAAAGAAATACTATCAAGAGCAGTGGATGTTGGTGTATCGCTGAAAAGGGAGGGAATTGAGTGGAAGCTACCTATACTGCTGTTTGCGGATGATACAGTTCTGATGAGTGATAATGAATGGGAGTTGCAGGGTCTGGTAAATGAATTTGGAACAGTGTGCGAAAAACGGAATTTGAAGGTAAATACGGGGAAGAGCAAGGTTATGGTCTTCGAAAGGGGTGAAGTCACAGAGTGTGAGGTGAAGCTGAACGGTCAGGCTATGGAGATCGTCAACTCTCTTTTAAGTATCTGGGCAGTGTGTTGAGTAAAGATGGGACTATGGATGAAGAGGTGCGGGAGAGGGTACAACAGGGGAAGAGGGTTGTAGGCACGCTAAAAGCAGTAACAAGAAATAGGGTGGTCAGTATGGAAGTGAAGAAGTCCTTGCATGACAGTGTGGTAATCCCGACACTGACTTACGGAAGCGAAGCATGGACGTTGGTTGAGAGACTCAGACCAAGAGTGAGAGCAGTGGAAATGAATTACTTAAGGAGTGCGTGCGGAGTTACATGGAGGGATAGACAGGACTAATGAGGAAGTAAGAAGGAGGTGTGGTGTGGAGGTAGATGTGCTGGAAAGTGTGAAAAGGAACAACTTGAGATGGTTCGGCCATATGGAACGTATGGAAAGCGAGAGAATGACTAAGAGGGTGTACGAGAGCGAGGTGGAGGGACAGAGGGGGAGAGGTAGACCGAATATGAGGTGAAAGGATGGAGTGAGGAACTACATGAACGAAGGCGGTGCTGGTTGGGGGGAGGGGCGTCGACTGACTGGGGACAGAGGTGCATGGGGGCGGTTCGTTCGTGGCCACCCCTTCGGGGATCGCGGCGTCAGGCAATAGATAGATAGAGAAGAACGTATATATGGGGTATAGGGAGGATGAAGAACGTATATATGGGGTATGAAGAACGTATATATGGGGTATGAAGAACGTATATATGGGGTATCTGGAGGATGAAGAACGTATATATGGGGTATGAAGAACGTATATATGGGGTATAGGGAGGATGAAGAACGTATATATGGGGTATGAAGAACGTATATATGGGGTATAGGGAGGATGAAGAACGTATATATGGGGTATGAAGAACGTATATATGGGGTATGAAGAACGTGTATATGGAGTATCTGGAGGATGAAAAACGTATATATGGGGTATGAAGAACGTATATATGGGGTATGAAGAACGTATATATGGGGTATCTGGAGGATGAAGAACGTATATATGGGGTATGAAGAACGTATATATGGGGTATAGGGAGGATGAAGAACCACCCATAACGAGGGGCGTCGCGCTCCTTGGTGCCGCTAGAAGAGTGGCGAACACATCAAAAGGTAAGGTAAAGGTAAGGTAAAGGTAAGGTAAAGGTATATATGGGGAGCAATGATGCAATGGATAAGGAACCTGGGAGTTTTATGACGGGGGTCGACTGAGGACTACCCGGGGTGCAGAATATTAGGCTGGACTCATAAAATACTACCAAACTAAACCATACCACGCACACTCACTCTCACACACACTCTCTCTCTCTCTCTCTTTCACTCACTCACTCTCTCTCTCTCAAACACACACTTACACACACACAACCACACTCTCTCTTTCTCTCACTCACTCTCACACTTACTCTTTCTCTCTCTCTCTATCTATCTATCTATCTATCTATCTGACACCCATAACAGTACAAAAACAACAATAAGCAATACATAATTCCAGGAAGGAATTGGATGGGTATGAGAGAGAGAGAGAGAGAGAGAGAGAGAGAGAGAGATAATAAATAAATATAATAAATATACAGGAATGATTAAATACAAAATAGAAGAGAGGAGAGCAGTATATCTATAGAGAAACAGAAGGATTTAGGTGTCGATTTTTTCCCCTGGCGAACGATAGACCCACACACACAACTTAGTGTGTGGGTCCTGCGTGAGCCTGTAATGTTGGAAGAACCGCGTGAGTTGAAAATGGTCACAGTGCACCTATTCTCTCGCTAACAATTATATATTTGTATCTTCCCCAGTTGTGAATGGTCGCTATCATCATCCTTGCAGAAGCTTGTGTTATACGCTCACTAACATTTTTGGGATTTGGTCCTTGTGATTTTGCCTTCCATGGGTGTTTTGT
Organism: Paralithodes platypus; assembly: GCA_032716605.1. Classification (NCBI taxonomy): domain Eukaryota; kingdom Metazoa; phylum Arthropoda; class Malacostraca; order Decapoda; family Lithodidae; genus Paralithodes; species Paralithodes platypus. Next base: position 20,354,546 of record CM064484.1, read on the forward strand.
TATATGTTTGTACTCTCGTTATTAAGGGCAGATGGGTCGTTTTTCTGATCACCCTTCTTCCCCATGTTTAGCCCATTATTTTTTCAGATTATAAGACGTTTGACCCATTAGTTTGGCGAATTTAGAACCTTTCGTCCCATTTTTCTTTGTTAATATTAAGATTTTTGTGTTGAAAAATTTACAAATTTATCTTGAAGGAGGGTATTGGGCGGGTGTTTCAATAGGCTTAATGGAGGTCTACGGAGGAAACTAAAACAAAAGGGAAAAAGATACGTAAATGAGCAAATATATAGGCCTTTCCCCCCTTAACTTTGTATTGGTTTCTTCTCCGCAGTCGAAAATGGTTACCGCCGCCCTTACGGAAGCTGAGCCAGGGCCGTGTGGAGCGAGTGACGTCACCCACCACTGAACCTCCCCACGCCCGACCTGACCACACCAAGACCGACCAGACCCACAAGAATCAGTTCAGAAAGGCTTACTCAGAACGACGCTTTAAGGTAAGTACGGATTTTTGGTAGTCGTCTTGATGTTTACAGGTACGCCAGGCTTCGATATCGTCACTATATTACCCTTCATGTCTCTATCCGAGGAACATACACTTATTTCGTTGTCTACATCTTCTGCGTAGTCATTCAAAAGTTGGAAAACAAGATTGATGGAAAAATGCGTCCGTACGGATTTTTGTAGTAGTCTTGATGCTTACAGGTACGCCCGACTTCGGTATCTTCATTATATTACCCTTTATGTCTGTATCCGAGCAACATACACTTATCTCATTGTCTACATCTTCTGCATAGTCATTCAGAACTTTAAAAAATAGCTTGATGAAATGCTGCACATTTTCCATAGAGAGAAACACATTAAGCTGATTATCTTGTGAGCGAAAACAAAGATAAACAGTTACAACGTGAGTATCAAGTGCTGAGGCCTGCCTTGGTAAAGTTCTTCGTCTCCAAATTATATAGCTTCTCATACTAGTTGTCGGCAGTTTTACAGGCATATTCAAATATTTTTCTTCAACTCTGAAGATAAATGATTTTGTAAATCTAGTAACTCACATGTTCGTCCGTTTATTTGTTCGTTCGTTGAGGAAACAACAGGGGGATGTTTTTTTGCAGGGGGTTGAAATGCTAGTATATTTAACTTCACATTGTTTATTTTCAAATAAGAAAAGTATAACAGTGACAGGGTTTAAGATGGCACAGACTGGCAAAGTCTCGTGAATCATGGAACAAGTCAAAGGAGAACTTTGTCAAGTAGTGGACTCCTGATGGTAGAGTGATGATGACATTGTGTCATTCATATTTGTTTTCACCAACCCACCAATTAATTTACAAATAAACCCGACTAGTGAAATCAATGACAGTATTGAATACAAGGACTCTAACCTAGGATACTCACACCGAAGAAAGAAGAAGAAGAAGAAGAAGAAGAAGAAGAAGAAGAAGATGATGATGAAGATAATATTAAGGCCAATCTCCAAATATGAATCGAGGTCTTCATTAGGGTGTATAAAGCCCTCTGTTTTGTAGGAGAGAGAGATAGCCCTCTGTTTTGTAGGAGAGGGAGAGAGAGTGAGAGTGAGTGGGGCGGGAGAAAGTAAGAGAAGAAAAGTACAAGGAAATAGCAATAGAGGAGAAAACTAATAATAAGGGAGATATGAGAGAAGAGGAACAGTAATTGTGGAAGAGGAGAGAGAGAGAGAGAGAAGTGGGATGGGTAAATTAGGTCGTATTATATCCTGGTGTGAGCGATGTGGTCAGGAATTTAAGGCAGCTCTTCTTGATTGAGTAATTTCTTTTTAATATGGAGAGTTACATAGAGTTACATATATACTCTGACTACACAGATCTGGCGGTCCCTACTAGGCAGTTCTGACTTAATTATAACATGGGATTTGCTACAAATTGGAAGGTAAAGACACCGAAGCAGAAGGCTCTCTCCCCACCCACCACCTCTTCCGAGCTTGGGTCGGCATGAAATTTAGTTGGGGAAACAAGGACTCCAGCAGTGAGAATATAATAGTGAGAAATTCATAGTAAAGAACGAAGTTGAGAAATATCCTATACTACTGAGAGAGAGAGAGAGAGAGAGAGAGAGAGAGAGAGAGAGAGAGAGAGAGAGAGAGAGAGAGAGAGAGAGAGAGAGAACTAGCGAATATACAGCATATATATATATATATATATATATATATATATATATATATATATATATATATATATATATATATATTATATATACAGCATATGATAGATTGAGAACAAACTAAATATAAAACAAATAAACAATCGTCCAAAAATCCTTAATTCACTTTAATAACCACTTTAGCAGCCCATGTATAAAATTATGTATAATATATTTCATTTGTAATAGCCAACAAGTGTGTGTTCTGCATATGTGCCTGTAATGTGAGGTACATCCCGGGAGACCTCTGAGAGAGAGAGAGAGAGAGAGAGAGAGAGAGAGAGAGAGAGAGAGAGAGAGAGAGAACTATTTTCCCATGTGTATGCAAGAGGCATAGTTGCCTGTAACGAGTGTCACTTCAATTGAAATAGCATTAAAGAGTAAAATTCAAGGCTCCTTGGAGTCAGAATGTCTGGACGGAGCTTCTAGGATTTGAAATCGTAGGATGTAGAAAAGATAAATTGAAGAAGAGAGTTTAAGACTTAAATTGTGGAATGAAAGAAATCGTTTAATTCTTGGTTATACAGAATAGGGGGAGAAATATGTTGAAAGGCGGGTGCCACCTATTTTCAGTAAGGGGGAAGGTATACACTGAACACTGACAGTGGTAGAAGAGTGATAGATATGCAACATTGCGGAGAGTAGAGAGAGATTGTAGGGACTTAGTAAGAGGAGGTGAGTTGAGGAGACAAATGAGACAAACGGTGACCACGGGATTGGGCCCACTTAGGTTAGGTTAGGTTAGGTTCCAATCCCGTGGGCCCAATCCCGTATGGGCCCAATTCCGTATATTCCGTATGGGCCCAATCCCGTATGGGCCCAATCCCTATGGAACCAAGACAAACGCTAATGACTCTACCTTTACGAAAAGTGAGGTAAGGGTCGAACCTCCCCACACGTGCGAACAATACTCGATACATTGGCGTCCCGTCCCCATGTAAGGAGCAAGTAGTTATGAGGTGGTGTAGAACCCACGGAGACGGCTGAACACAATCAACTTATAGAAAGCTGTTTAAGCAAGAGAGAAGAAAGAGAACCAGTAATAATAATGTGACCAAAACGCAGAAGACAGCTGCCGGAATTATTACTGTACACCAAATATTTTAAAGAAAGATTTTTAGTTTACTTCCCAGATCTTCATCAAGGTTTGAAAAAAAAGAAAAAAAAAATCCCAAGACTCCACTTCGAGATAAATGTGTACATTTATCGGTAGAAAAATATCCCGGCCGAAGGCCGCTTTCTCCTAAATTACAGGATTACTATTGCTCGTCAGGAATAAATCGACACTTAAATGGCACAAAAGGTCTTAACATTGACAGAAATGGGTCGAGAGGTCTTAAAATCGCCAAACGAATGGGGCGAACGTCCTAAAATCTGAAAAAGAATGAGGCTAAACATGAGGGAGAAGGGGGTCCAGAAAAAATATTCCTGAAGTGACCGTAATTTCCTCTTAAACCTGTTGTTATTATCTTGCTCCCTGGTACCCGTGCGTTCATACATTGGCAGTGTTGTATTGTGTTTAAGGGTGTGTGTGTGTTGTGTGTGTGTGGGTGTGGGTGTGGGTGTGTGTTGTGTGGGTGTGGGTGTGGGTGGGTGTGTGTGTGGGCGTGGGTGTGGGTGTGTGTGTGGGCGTGGGTGTGGGCGTGGGTGTGTGTGTTTGTATATACTGTATTGGGGGTGTTGTGTTAGTAGGTTATATCTGTAGGTGTGTTTAAGTATGTGTGTGTGGTATGTGTGTGTGTTTGTGGGGGGGGGCGGGGGTATGGGTGTGACTTCCGGTTTCCTACACGTGTTATCCTAATATTTACTTTACCAGTGACTTATCGTGCGTGAGTATGTGGGGGGGGGGGGGGATGTACCTACGTGTGTGGGGGGTGGGCGGGTGATGTACGTACGTGTGTGTGGGTGGGCGGGGGATGTACGTACGTGTGTGTGGGAGGGGGGGGATGTACGTACGTGTGTGTGTGTGTGGGGGGGGATGTACGTGCGTGTGTGTGGGGGTGGCGGGTGATGTACGTACGTGTGTGTGGGGGTGGGCGGCTGATGTACGTACGTGTGTGTGGGTGGGCGGGGGATGTACGTACGTGTGAGTGTGTGGGGGGGGGGGATGTACGTACGTGTGTGTGGGGGTGGGGGGGGGATGTACGTACGTGTGTGTGGGGGTGGGGGGGGATGTACGTACGTGGGGGGGGGGGATGTACGTACGTGTGTGTGTATGTGTGCATGCGTGTGTCTGTGTATGAGTGTATGTCTGTGTATGAGTGTGTTTATGTGCGTGTGGCTGTGTGTGTGTATGTGCGAGTGTTTACCTGTGTGGATGTGTATACGTATATATGTGTGTGTGGGTGTGGGTGTACGTAGTTTCCGCTTACACGTTTTATCACAACATTTACTTTACCAGTGACTCCTTTCTTTATCTTTATCGTGTTTTAGGTTAAGGGGGGTTCTGGTTCCCTTCTCCCTTATGTTTAGCCCCATTAGTTCTGACATTTTAAAACATTCTTCCCATTCGTTTGCGATCTTATGGCCCTCGTGCCCCCAACAAATTTACAAATTCATCTCGAAGGGAGGTCTTAGGTGTATTTAGTTTAAGCTTGATGGAGGTGTATAGCCCATTCGCTCTAGCCTTTCTGAGTTACAGGAGTTAAGGGTTAATATATCTGGCCTAATTATAATGAATATAGTATAGTTTGTGTGAGTCTTTATAGTCTTTATAGTCTTTATAGTGAAGAATAAATGTGTGAAACTGAATCTTGCAAGACGTCGTGACAATAAAGTCAGTCCTTAAGGGGAGGTATTCAGTTTATTCCCTAGACCTCCATCAAGCTTTAAAATACGCCCCATTGACCCCTTTTCAAGTTTAATTTGTAAATTTTTTGCTAGAAAAATGTCCCGGCTGACAGCCGGTTCCTCTTAAATTACAGGCTCGCTATCGCTCGCCAGGATAAAATCGACACCTAAATGGCACGAAAGGTCTTAAAATTGACAGAAATGGGTTGAAAGTTCTTAAAATCGTCAAAATAATGGGGGCAAACGTCTTAAAATCTCAAAAGCAATGGGGCTAACCATGAGGGAGAAAGGAGTCAAGAAAAAAATCCCTCAAGTGGAAATCTCCCCTTAATGAAGTAACATTCTGCCTTAAGGGGGTAGTGCTTGGTTTTTGGTTTATGTATTGATGTATTTTTGTTTAGCTTCCCCATTAGCCCTCCATCAAGCTTAGAAAAACACCCCCTAGACCCCCTTTCAAGATAAATTTGTACATTTTTTTCGGCAGAAAAATTTCCTGACCGAAGGCCGGTTCCTTCTAAAATTAGAGGCTCGCTATCGCTTGCCAGGAACAAATCGACACCTAAAAGGCACGAAAGGTCTTAATATTGACAACAACAAAAATGAGGCGAAAAATCTCAAAATCGCCAAACTAAAGGAACGAACGTCTTAAAACCTGACAATTAATATGGTAAACATGAGGGAGAAGGGGGGCCAGAAATAGCGATTACTATCCCCTTAACCCTTTCACGCTCATATGACGCAGAGGTTGGCAGATTAGCAATAAGAAATAGAGTTCTCTCGCTCTTATAATTACCTCTCCAAAATTAGTTTTCTGCCCACAGCTAACTCAAAGACAACTGCAGAGGTTGAAGTAACTAAACTAAAGGTTTCTAAATACCCCTGATGGTAACAAAGGCTTTAAAGTATCCCCAATAGGCTCAACACAGCTAACTCAAAGACAACTGCAGAGGTTGAAGTGACTAAACTAAAGGTTTCTAAATACCCCTGATGGTAACAAAGGCTTTAAAGTATCCCTAATAGGCTCAACATCGCATCATATGTCGGAGAGGGTTAACCTCTCCTGGAGTGAAGTAAGTACACTCGGATACCATAGTCTCTAACCCACTCATACAAATACCTGGTCTTCACCTATTTCTAACTATGGAAGTATATCTCTGGAAACCAAACTCTGAATATAAGTGTCTATAAATCAACTACAAAACTATATATACTAAATTTTGAAAAGAAAGTTATATCTTAAAATCAATCCAAATGGTTATAATTGCATAAAGAACACATTAGGGGTCCACACATTCTTATGAGTGGGTTAAAAGACTATGTTATCCGAGTGTACAGTCGCGCTAATAAGTCATGGCCCAGCTGTCATTACGTTTGGCTCGCTCTGTGCTGTATTGATGTCTGCCAGATGTTGAATAGGGTGGGTAAGGGTAGGATAATGTTAGGCTCGCTCTGTGTTGTATTGATGTCTGCCAGATGTTGAATAGGGTGGGTAAGGGTAGGATAATGTTAGGCTCGCTCTGTGTTGTATTGATGTCTGCCAGATGTTGAATAAGGTGGGTAAGGGTAGGATAATGTTAGGCTCGCTCTGTGATGTATTGATGTCTGCCAGATGTTGAATAGGGTGGGTAAGGGTAGGATAATGTTAGGCTCGCTCTGTGTTGTATTGATGTCTGCCAGATGTTGAATAGGGTGGGTAAGGGTAGGATAATGTTAGGCTCGCTCTGTGTTGTATTGATGTCTGCCAGATGTTGAATAGGGTGGGTAAGGGTAGGATAATGTTAGGCTCGCTCTGTGTTGTATTGATGTCTGCCAGATGTTGAATAGGGTGGGTAAGGGTAGGATAATGTTAGGCTCGCTCTGTGTTGTATTGATGTCTGCCAGATGTTGAATAGGGTGGGTAAGGGTAGGATAATGTTAGGCTCGCTCTGTGTTGTATTGATGTCTGCCAGATGTTAAATAGGGTGGGTAAGGGTAGGATAATGTTAGGCTCGTTCTATGTTGTATTGATGTCTGCCAGATGTTGAATAGGGTGGGTAAGGGTAGGATAATGTTAGGCTCGCTCTGTGTTGTATTGATGTCTGCCAGATGTTGAATAGGGTGGGTAAGGGTAGGATAATGTGTGTATATCTCACTCGTAACGAATAAGTCAAGTTTTAGATATTGCTGATACCAATTATTGAGCAAAACATACTTGGTGCCGAGACATCACTTATTAGCGCGACTGTACCTAACCTTGATTCAGGGTTACCAAATCAAGTCTGCTATATAATAAATAAAAGGTCGGTTCCTCTTAAATTACAGTCTCGCTATCGCTTGCCGGGAAAACATCGACACTTATTTGACACGAACAGTCATAATATTGGCACAAAAAAAAGAGGGGGGGGGGGGGCGAAAGGTCTTAAGATCGCCAAACTAATGGGCCGAACGTCTTAAAATCTGAAAACTAAAGAGGCTAAGCATGAGGGAGAAGGGTGTCCAGAAAAACGACCCATCTTCCCTTTATGTTAAAGAGTTTTAGCCCACTTACTTGGAACAGGGCTACTCTCTCTCTCTCTCTCGCTCTCGCTCTCGCTCTCTCTCTCTCTCTCTCTCTCTCTCTCTCTCTCTCTCTCTCTCTCTCTCTCTCTCTCTCTCGCTCTCTCTCTCTGACATCTGAAGTGTTGACTAGACGAATGATAAGGCGAGGATAGAGAGAGAGAGAGGGGGAGAAGGGAGGATAAAAGAGGGGAGGGGAGGAGATAAGAGGTTGGGGAAGATGGGAGGGAAGAGGCGGGGAAGGAAAGAGGGGACAGGTGGGGAGGGAGGGGAGAGGTGGGGAGGAGAGGAGAGGTAGGAAGGGAGGGAGGGGGAGGGAAATGGTAGGAAGGGAGGGAAGGATAAAGGAGGAAGGGGAGGAGATGTAGGAAGGGAGGAGGGAAGGAGATGGTATGAAGGGAGGGAAGGGGAAGGAGATGGTATGAAGGGAGGGAAGGGGAAGGAGATGGTAGGAAGGGAGGGAAGGGGAAGGAGATGGTAGGAAGGGAGGGAAGGGGAAGGAGATGGTAGGAAGGGAAGGAAGGGGAAGGAGATGGTAGGAAGGGAGGGAAGGGGAAGGAGATGGTAGGAAGGGAAGGAAGGGGAAGGAGATGGTAGGAAGGGGAAGGAGATGGTAGGAAGGGAGGGAAGGGGAAGGAGATGGTAGGAAGGGAGGGAAGGGGAAGGAGATGGTAGGAAGGGAGGGAAGGGGAAGGAGATGGTAGGAAGGGAGGGAAGGGAAGGAGATGGGAGATGGGAGGGAAGGGGAAGGAAGGGGAAGGAAGGGAGGGAAGGGGAAGGAGATGGTAGGAAGGGAGGGAAGGGGAAGGAGATGGTAGGAAGGGAGGGAAGGGGAAGGAGATGGTAGGAAGGGAGGGAAGGGGAAGGAGATGGTAGGAAGGGAGGGAAGGGGAAGGAGATGGGAGGAAGGAAGGGAGGGAGGGGAAGGAGAGGAGGGAAGGGAGGGGAAGGGGAAGGAGATGGTAGGAAGGGAGGGAAGGGGAAGGAGATGGGAGGAAGGGAGGGAGGGGAAGGTGGAAGGGAGATGGTAGGAAGGGAGGGAAGGGGAAGGGGATGGAGGAAGGGAGGGAAGGGGAAGAGAGGAAGGAAGGGAGGGAAGGGGGAGAGGGAGATGGTAGGAAGGGGGGAGAGGTGAGAGAGGGGAGGGAAGGGGGAGATAGGGAGAGGAGTGGAAGGAAAGAGAGGAAGGGGAGGAGGGGGAGGATGGGAAGGAGGGGGGAGGGGGGGAAGGGAGGGAGGGGGAGGAAGGGAGGGAGATGGTAGGAAGGGAAGAAGGGGGAGAGATAGGAAGGGAGGAGGGGGAGGGATGGGGTAGGAAGGGAGGGAGAGAGGAGGAAAGGGGGGAGAGGTATGGAAAGAAAGGGGGGGGAGAGAGAGGGTTAGGATGGGAGGGAGGGGGAGGAAGGGAAGGAGGGGGAGGAAGGGAGGGAGATGGTAGGAAGGGAAGAAGGGGGAGAGATAGGAAGGGAGGGAGGGGGAGGGAGATGGTAGGAAGGGAGGGAGAGTGAGGGAGATGGGAGGAAGGGGGGGAGAGGTATGGAAGGAAAGGGGGGGGAAAGGTAGGATGGGAGGGAGGGGGAGGAAGGGAGGGAGGGGGAGGAAGGGAGGGAGATGGTAGGAAGGGAAGAAGGGGGAGAGATAGGAAGGGAGGGAGGGGGAGGGAGATGGTAGGAAGGGAGGGAGAAGGAGGGAGATGGGAGGAAGGGGGGGAGAGGTATGGAAGGAAAAGGGGGGGGAGAGGTGGGGAAGGAAAAGGGGGAAGAGGTAGGATGGCAGAGGAAGAGAGGGGAAGGAAAGGGGAGGAGTGGTAGGAGGGGATAAGAGGAGAATTCAACTCACCTCCTCTCACCAATTCCCTACAATATCTCTCTAAGCGCCGCAATGTTGCATCTCTCACTTTTCTACTGCTATTACAATAATAAATGTTCTTCATAACTCTCAAATTGTATACCCCCTCCCTTACGGAGAGTGGGGGCACCAGCCTTTCAACACATTCCCACCCCTATCCTGTCCAACTCTCAAACCCATGATTGAAACATTTTTCCCAGTCTTTCTTCTACTCAACAAGCAATTTTTGGAACTCTCTCCATCATTTTGTCTTTCCCTCATCCTATGAAACTTCTCCAAACTCCGTGTGTTCAGACATTTCGACTCTAACGTACTTTGATTTTTCCTGTCACTCGTTCAACATTTGCTGAGACACTCGTTACAGGCAACTTTGCCTTTTTTCTCCTTCATTCACATAAGAAATACTAGACACTGACGGGGGTGGGGGAGGGGAGGGGGATCCTTGGCGCCACAGTTCACGACACTACAGTACCATCTATTGTTTGGCGTCTGGTAAACCACTACTTCCTGGTTTATTCCTGCACTTATTGATAAGTTGGGCCCCATTAGCTTCACCTTTTGCTCCATTAGTTTATCAATTTTACGACCATTCACCCCATTTTTGTGTTCAATGTTGCGGGGGGGGGGGGGGGGGGATAGGTATGTAGGTACAAAGGAGTACAAAGGAAATCAAGGAACAATAGGTCTAGTGACCCTTCTAGGCTGCTTGTCCTCCAAAACACTGAGGATCAAGTGTCCAAACAGTGGTTTAGAGTGGGTAAGGGAACATTGGAAAGGGAAATACTGCCCTGGAACTAATGTCCGTGGCAGGATTAGGAAGTTAGTAGGGGACAGATGGGTTAGTAACTGAGGGGAGGAAAAAATAAAGTTATTCATTTAAATTACAAACGCAGTCAGTCGCGGGTTTGATGCGAGATATTTGTCTTAGCGAAGTTTAAATGAATCAACGGTGCTGCAGTCTATGACATCTCGGGGATGTTATAGACTGCAGGTAGGGGTGTTCCTTGGCGCCACTACACCACCCCCTATTGTTTGGCGTCTGGTAAACCACCGCTTCCTTGTTTAGGGTTTCAGTTGTTTATTTGTCGTACCCCATTAGATTGACGATTTTATTATTACATTCGCTCCATTAGTTTGACGATTTTAGACGTTCGCCCCTTTAATTTGAGACCTTTTGACCCATTTGTTTGTCAATTTTAAGACCTTTCGCCCCATTTACTTGTATATTTTAAGATATTTCGTGCCATTTAGGTGTCTGTTTCTGGTGGGCGATAGCGAGCCTGCAATTTAGGAGAAACCGGCCGTACCGAAAAATGTACAAAATTATCTCAAAAGGGGTCTTAATGGTAATTTTATAATGCTTAATGGAAGTCTAGGGAACAAACTTGAAAAAAAGCAGAAGAAATATATATATAAAAAAAATACTAGTATTATTAATAGTACGATCACGTCATGTTCATCATATTCTGGTTACCGTTTGACGATTTTCTTTGGCTTCTGTAGTCTACCTCTAGGACTCCGAGGGGTAAATGCGATCACCATAAAGTAAACCCTCTGAATATCATAGGTCCTTCATAAGCTGCATATCATAGGTCCTTCATAAGCTGTATATCATAGGTCCTTCATAAGCTGCATATCATAGGTCCTTCATAAGCTGTATATCATAGGTCCTTCATAAGCTGCATATCATAGGTCCTTCATAAGCTGCATATCATAGGTCCTTCATAAGCTGTATATCATAGGTCCTTCATAAGCTGCATATCATAGGTCCTTCATAAGCTGCATATCATAGGTCCTTCATAAGCTGTATATCATAGGTCCTTCATAAGCTGCATATCATAGGTCCTTCATAAGCTGCATAACATAGGTCCTTCATAAGCTGCATATCATAGGTCCTTCATAAGCTGCATATCATAGGTCCTTCATAAGCTGCATATCATAGGTCCTTCATAAGCTGCATATCATAGGTCCTTCATAAGCTGCATATCATAGGTCCTTCATAAGCTGCATATCATAGGTCCTTCATAAGCTGCATATCATAGTTCCTTCATAAGCTGTATATCATAGGTCCTTCATAAGCTGCATATCATAGGTCCTTCATAAGCTGCATATCATAGGTCCTTCATAAGCTGTATATCATAGGTCCTTCATAAGCTGCATATCATAGTTCCTTCATAAGCTGTATATCATAGGTCCTTCATAAGCTGCATATCATAGGTCCTTCATAAGCTGCATATCATAGGTCCTTCATAAGCTGTATATCATAGGTCCTTCATAAGCTGCATATCATAGGTCCTTCATAAGCTGCATATCATAGGTCCTTCATAAGCTGCATATCATAGGTCCTTCATAAGCTGAATATCATAGGTCCTTCATAAGCTGAATATCATAGGTCCTTCATAAGCTGTATATCATAGGTCCTTCATAAGCTGCATATCATAGGTCCTTCATAAGCTGCATATCATAGGTCCTTCATAAGCTGCATATCATAGGTCCTTCATAAGCTGCATATCATAGGTCCTTCATAAGCTGCATATCATAGGTCCTTCATAAGCTGCATATCATAGGTCCTTCATAAGCTGCATATCATAGGTCCTTCATAAGCTGCATATCATAGGTCCTTCATAAGCTGCATATCATAGGTCCTTCATAAGCTGCATATCATAGGTCCTTCATAAGCTGCATATCATAGGTCCTTCATAAGCTGCATATCATAGGTCCTTCATAAGCTGCATATCATAGGTCCTTCATAAGCTGCATATCATAGGTCCTTCATAAGCTGCATATCATAGGTCCTTCATAAGCTGCATATCATAGGTCCTTCATAAGCTGCATATCATAGGTCCTTCATAAGCTGCATATCATAGGTCCTTCATAAGCTGCATATCATAGGTCCTTCATAAGCTGCATATCATAGGTCCTTCATAAGCTGCATATCATAGGTCCTTCATAAGCTGCATATCATAGGTCCTTCATAAGCTGCATATCATAGGTCCTTCATAAGCTGCATATCATAGGTCCTTCATAAGCTGCATATCATAGGTCCTTCATAAGCTGCATATCATAGGTCCTTCATAAGCTGCATATCATAGGTCCTTCATAAGCTGCATATCATAGGTCCTTCATAAGCTGCATATCATAGGTCCTTCATAAGCTGCATATCATAGGTCCTTCATAAGCTGCATATCATAGGTCCTTCATAAGCTGCATATCATAGGTCCTTCATAAGCTGCATATCATAGGTCCTTCATAAGCTGCATATCATAGGTCCTTCATAAGCTGCATATCATAGGTCCTTCATAAGCTGCATATCATAGGTCCTTCATAGCTGCATATCATAGGTCCGTCATAAGCTGCATATCATAGGTCCTTCATAAGCTGCATATCATAGGTCCTTCATAAGCTGCATATCATAGGTCCTTCATAAGCTGCATATCATAGGTCCTTCATAAGCTGCATATCATAGGTCCTTCATAAGCTGCATATCATAGGTCCTTCATAAGCTGCATATCATAGGTCCTTCATAAGCTGCATATCATAGGTCCTTCATAAGCTGCATATCATAGGTCCTTCATAAGCTGCATATCATAGGTCCTTCATAAGCTGCATATCATAGGTCCTTCATAAGCTGCATATCATAGGTCCTTCATAAGCTGCATATCATAGGTCCTTCATAAGCTGTATATCATAGGTCCTTCATAAGCTGCATATCATAGGTCCTTCATAAGCTGCATATCATAGGTCCTTCATAAGCTGTATATCATAGGTCCTTCATAAGCTGCATAAATCATCGTCTAATCTTAGCCAGATTGTAAGGTAAAAAGGCGTCATTGTGCTGAAGGGGTTAACTAAAATGAGATAGAGAGGGAGAGAGAGCGTGTGAGTGAGTGAGCATGGGGTGATTGAAAGTGAGAGTGAGGAATAGTTAATAATTATAGATTGATAAATATTGAAGTATGAGAGAAAGATAGTGAGAGTGAGAGAGTGAGGATGAGTTAATATATAGATTTATAAGTAGTGAAGTATTGAAGTATGAGAGAGAGTGAGAGTGAGGATGAGTTAATATATAGATTTATAAGTAGTGAAGTATTGAAGTATGAGAGAGTGAGAGTGAGGATGAGTTAATATATAGATTTACAAGTAGTGAAGTATTGAAGTATGAGAGAGAGTGAGAGTGAGGATGAGTTAATATAGATTGATAAGTACTAAAGTATGAGAGAGAGTGAGAGTGAGGATGAGTTAATATAGATTTATAAGTAGTGAAGTATGAGAGAGAGTGAGAGTGAGGATGAGTTAATATATAGATTTATAAGTAGTGAAGTATTGAAGTATGAGAGAGAGTGAGAGTGAGGATGAGTTAATATAGATTGATAAGTAGTGAAGTATGAGAGAGAGTGAGAGTGAGGATGAGTTAATATAGATTTATAAGTAGTGAAGTATGAGAGAGAGTGAGAGTGAGGATGAGTTAATATACATTTATAAGTACTGAAGTGTGAGAGAGTGAGTGTGTGTGTGTGTGTGTACAAATGGAGAAGAAGGGGGTTATTGTTTCCTGAAGGTTAGTGCTATACCTTGCTAAAACACACACACACACACACATGCGTAATACTAACACACATACGAATTAACAAACATATGCGAATTCAACCACACATATAGTACACACACACACACACACACACACACACACACACACACACACACACACACACACACACACAGCCCGTAGCCTAGTAGGTAGAGCTCTCGTCTCACACACGAGGGGTCGGGGGTTCAATCCCCGGCCGGGCGGAGACAAATTGGGCTTGTCTCCTTTCATGTGTTAGCCTCAATTCACCTAGCTGTAAATAGGTACCTGGAATAAGTGGACGACGTTGTGACGTCCCATTTGGGGTTGGCAAAAATGGTACAAGGCGAGATGGGTATCATATGGTTCACCTAAGCTGATGGCTACCTAAGCCTTCGGGCGAGACGGTACCGTCTATAGTGAGAATGGTACCATACAGATCCACCCTAAGCCTTCGTTTCCGATGTCGCCAATTGGCTAAAAATACAGACTACACACACATCCACAGCCATTCCAACGATACATATAACACCTACACATAGGAGGCGGGAAATAACGAGCATGCTCACTCCCGCAATACAACTAGAGTAAGTACAACTAGAGTAAGTACACACACACACACGCGCGCGCGGATATCTCAATAATATGCGCATATACACATGCGCTCGCACCCTCATTATCTCTCTCTCTCTCTCTCTCTCTCTCTCTCTCTCTCTCTCTCTCTCTCTCTCTCTCTCTCTCTCTCTCTCTCTCTCTCACACACACACCTTTTAGTATACTCAAACAGGTCAAGAGCTAATGAATAATGAACGTTGTTTTGCTACCAAGAGAGAGAGAGAGAGAGAGGATGAGTTAGGTAGGAGATATCGATAAATTTAGATGATAGGGAAGTATTATAATATGTGTTTGTTATATGAGAGAGAGAGAGAGAGAGAGAGAGAGAGAGAGAGAGAGAGAGAGAATGAGTTGGATAATATAGGAGAAATTAATTAGAGTAGGTGATAGGGAAGTATTTTGTATGAGAGAGAGAGAGAGAGAGAGAGAGAGAGAGAGAGAGAGAATTAAAAGAGTGGGGAACCGCTTGGCACTATCAAGGTCAGTTAATGCTGTGACCCTCAGACGGCAACACCGACGTACACATGTGCTAAAATAACGCACTTCCCGGGGGCGTGGATGGGCGTGGGTGGGCTGGCGGGGGTTCACGGGCGTAGTGGGGGGAAATACAGAGAATGGGGGGCGTGGTGGGGCTGGGAGGGGGGCAAAAATAGGGGGTAGTTGAGGGGGTGGTGGTGTATGGCAACTCTTGGTCGGTGATGCCAGATCGCGGAGGCTGGGACAATTTAACCCCTTCAGTACCGGTGCCGTCCTTTTAAATTTATTCTGGCTACTATTAAACGATTGTATTCAGTTTACAAAGGGTCTCCAGCAATCAACAGGCTTCGAACTATCTCGCTTAACCTTTTTTTAACCCCCACAGATTCTTCGTAAACTGCATAAAATCGTCTAAATATATATATTATTAAAAAGGTTAATGCATAAATTATTAGACAAGTGCCGACATTTTGTATTTTCTGGTCGCTGTAATCCATAGTGAATACTAAAAACTTAAAAACATAGCCTCAAAGCCCCCTTTCAGATACATTTGTGCATTTTTCGTGTAAAAAAATGGCCGATCCCTCTTAAAATGCAGGCTCGCTATCGCTCGCCAGGAAGAAATCAACACCTAAACGACACGAAAGGTCTTAAAATCGCCAAACTAATGGCACGAATGTCCTAAATGTCAATAACTAAAGGGGTTAAACACGAGGGAGGGTTTAAAGGCATGCTTTGGGTTTTTCTGGACCCCCTTCTCCCTCATGTTTAGCCCCATTAATTTTGAGATGTTCAGACGTCTCCCCATTTGTTTGGCGACATTAAGACCTTTCGCTCCCTTTCTTTGTGAAATTTAAGACCTTTTGTGTCATTTAGGTGTCGATTTTTTTCCCGGCGAGCGAAATCGACCCTTCAATTTAGGAGGAAGCGGCATCTACCGAAAAATGTAAAAATATATCTCGAAGCGGGGTCTTGGGAACATTATTTTGTCAGCTTGATGGAGGTCTAGGGAACAAAGTACAAACCTCCCCTTATTAACCTGTACAGTACCGGTGACGTCTTTTTCATCGAATTCTGGCCACTATTAGACGATTTTATTCAGCTTAGGAAGGATCAAACTGTCTCAACCAACCCTTTTAACTACCACAGATCCTTCCTAAGCTGCATAATATCGTCTACATATAGCTAGAATACAATATTACGCATGTCGCTGGTACTCAAAGGGTTAAGGGGAGGTTTTTAGTGTGTTTCCTAAACTTCCATCAAGCTTGAAATTACACCCCCTTGAGTCCCTTTCAAGATAAATGTGTACATTTTACAGTAGAAAAATTTCCCGGCCGAAGGCCGGTTCCTTTTAAATTACAGGCTCGCTATCGCTCGCCAGGATAAAATCGACACCTGAATGGCACGGAAGGTCTTAATATGGGGTGAAAGTTCTTAAAATCGCTAAACTAATGGGGCGAACGTTTTATAATATCAAAAGCAATGGGGCTAAACATGAGGGTGAAAGGGGTCAAGAAAAAAATCCCTCAAGTGGAGATCTCCCCTTAACCCGCCTAGAAGATCCGATGGCGTATTTATTTATGCTTTATATTTATTTATTTATTTATTTATGATTTATTTATTTATTTATTGATTTATGATTTATTTATTTATTTATTTATTTATGATTTATTTATTTATTTATTTATTTATGATTTATTTATTTATTTATTTATTTATGATTTATTTATTTATTTATTTATGATTTATTTATTTATTTATTTATTTATGATTTATTTATTTATTTATTTATTTATGATTTATTTATTTATTTATTTATGATTTATTTTAGTTGTTAGTTTAGTTTTTGCTATTAGTAGACTATTATATTAGGAAGGGTATAATATATGCAAGTCGGAGGGTTAATGGAGATAGTCTTGACCCTTTTTCATTCCCACAGGTCCTTCCTTAGCTGAATAACATTGTCTAATAGTAGGTAGCCAGAGTATTGGTCAAGCCGCGTCATGGCACTCAAAGGATTAAGGGGGTAGGAGGTATTTTGATAATATATTTATTTACTTATTATTATTGTATCTATATTTATTAGGAGTTATTTTGTTTATTTATTTACATCTCTATTATTGTTTTAGTTTCCTTCCTAGGCCTCCCTCAATCTTATTAAATTACCCTTACGATCCACGTTTGAGATAAATTTGTAATTTGTTTGGTATAGAAATGTCCCTGCCAAAGGCCGGTTGCTCCTAAATTACAGGTTCGCTATCGCTCGCCAGGAATATAAATCGACACCTAAAATGGCACGAAAGGTCTTGATATTGATAACGAAATGAGACGAAAAGTCTTAAATCGGCAAACTAATGGGGCGAACGTCTTAATATCAGAAAACCAATGGGGCTAAACCTGAGGGAGATGATGGGGGGGGGGGCAGGGCAGAAGAAAATAACTAACCATTCCCCCTTAACAATATGTCCCGATCCTCCACATCCGGAAAAAATAGTTGGGGCAGGATGTATATTATAGTATAGTCACATAATTATAGTCACATAATTATAGTCACATAATTATAGTCACATAATTATAGTCACATAATTATAGTGATCGATAGGTTGCTTTGTTTAAGAGAGAGAGATTGATTTTGATTTTGCCCCGAGGGGCGAGTTTATTGAGCAGCGCCCCCCATCCTGTGAGGGGACAACCACTAGTAAGGCGATACATACTGCTCAAAGAGCCATTATTCCACTGAAACAACAGCATCGTCGTCTGGTTACATTCATATTTGTGTTTATAAATCAGGTTGGCATTATTTAGATGTGTTATTATAGTTTCCTCATTTAATTGTCACATGGTCTGTATATACGTATCTCAAAAAAAAAAAAAAAAAAAAAAAAAAAAAAAAAAGCAAGCAAGCTTGTAGTGACTGAATTATTAATTGACAGGTTGTAAGTAATAGCACTACAGAACTAGTGCAATCGTATGAGGAGACTATTCATATTTTCATTACATCAATGGTTATTGAGATCATAGTTAGCTGAATACAATTATTGTCAAGAATTGATTAAACACCGAATGAAGCTTCAAATAATGCACTCGTTTCCAGGGACTACCACTCGGAGAGAACATTGAAGTCAAACGGTCGTCAACCAACACTTAATATGCTGAACATAAACTGTGTGTTTGTTTGTTTATTTTCTTTTTTCCCTCCCTGTTCTTTTTTCCTCTTTTTTTCCTTTAATAAATTGGCTGTGGTTCATCTTCTGTGTTTATTTTATTTAGACTGCTTTTAAACCAGTTGTTGAATCTTAAATTTGGTTGTTGTGCATAATATTCCTTAATTTTCTCTAGAGTTGGGTCTTGTAAGAGAGAGAGAGAGAGAGAGAGACCCCTCTCCTCCTCCCTCTCCCTCTCCCTACTCCCCGTTTTCAAGCTAAATTTGTACATTTTTCGGAAGGTAAATAGCTCGGCCAAGAGCCGGTTACTCCGAAGTTGCAGGTTTGCTATCGGTCGCCCGTATACAGTATAATCGACACCTAAAATGAACGGAACATCACACAATCGCCAACTTAATAGATCGAAAAGTATTAAAATCGATCAACTAGTGGGGCGAAACAGGGGTGATGGAGTCTCATTTCAATTCAATTCAAATTCAATTCAAAACTTTTATTGACATGAACATTTTACATGGTTTTACAATACTTTACAATGGTTAACTCCAAACAGTCTATGGCAATTAGGGCTGATACCTATTTGAGCAACTTGCGATCAGATAGGGTTAAGGGGGGATGGGCCGCTTTTGGAAGAACCGGCCTTTTCTACTGAAAAATGTACAAATTTATCTAGAAGGGGGATCTAATGGATTTTTTTTTTTTTTTTTTTTTAAATTTGAGGGAGGTCTAGGGAGGAAACTAGAAAAATAATGAATACATGCCAAAATCGCCCAAAAAGTGAACCATATCTCCTAAAGGGTGTTCCTGGGCCACAGATGTTCCCGACTCTCCACACTCCGTGGGGGTGGGGGTGGGGGTGGGGGGGGGGGGGGGGGTTTAGACTGTCAAACACACTGCCTGAGTGATGGGTATCTCGGTGTTTATTTGATTTTGTTATTTGGATTTATTATTTGTATTTTATTTGTGTTTTAAGTTTTCCCCCAGACCCTCTGCAAGGTAGGACAAACAAATAATCCAAAAATGTATAAACAAAACATTAATAAATATAAAAATTTATAAACAAAACATTAATAAATATAAAAATGTATAAACAAAACATTAATAAATATAATAAAATTTATAAACAAAACATTAATAAATATAAAAATGTATAAACAAAACATTAATAAATATAAACATTTATAAACAAAACATTAATAAATATAAAAATTTATAAACAATATTAATAAATATAAAAATAAGAAGCCCCAAATAAACCCCCTCCCTTTTATTTTATAAGCTAATGTTTTGTTTTTCTGTTGAAACTTTTCCCATTCTAAAGCCGTGTTTTTTTTTAAATGCATGGTTGCTTGGCTCGCCAAGATAAGATCGTCACTTGAATGGGGTGAAGGGCGTTTTAATCGTTAAATTTAAGGAATTAAACGCATTGAAATCGTAGAAAACTAATGGGGCTAATTACTGGGGTGAAGCGTATTGAAATCCCCAGACTAATAATGGTGGGGGGGGATTTAATCTGTCAAACACTCTTAACTGATTGATGGTTCTATGTTCTCCTTCCACAAACTATTCCATAATTCATTGGGAGTTAAGAGGGTACTGCTTGTTTTTGATGGACCCCCTTCTCCCTCATGTTTAGCATGTTAGGTTTTGAGGTTTTAAGACGTTCGCTACGTTAGTTTGGGGATTTTAGACATTTCGCCTCATTTGTTGTCAATATTAAGACCTTTCGTGTCCTTTAGGTGTCGATTTTTTCCTGGCGAGCGAAAGCGAGCCTCTAATTTTAGAAGGAACCGGCCGTTAGCAGGGACATTGTTCTACCTAAATTTGTGTACAGATCTCTCTTGATAGGGGGTCTAGGGGGTGTTTTTCTAAGCTTGATGTAGGTCTAGCGAGGAAACTAACCAATATATAGACCAAAAACCAAGCACTACCCCCTTAACTGATTGATGGTTCTATGTTCCCCTTCCACAAACTATGCCATATATCATTGGCAGTTAAGGGGCTAGTGCTTGTTTTGGGGGGATACTTATTCATTTATTTATTTAATTTTGAGTTTCCTCGCTAGACCTCCATCAAGCTTTAAAAAAAAAAAACCTATACCCCCTTTTAAGATACATTTGTACATTTTTCGGTAGAAAAATATCCCGGCCGTAGGCCGGTTCCTTAAAAAAATTACATCTAAGCACCACGAAAGGTCTTAATATTGACAACGCAATGGGGCGAAAGGTCTCAAAATCGCCAAACTAGTGAACGAACGTCTTAAAATTGCAAAACTAATGGGTCTAAACATGAGGGAGAAGGGGGTCCATAAAAAGTGAGTACCTCCCCCTTAACTGATTGATGGTTGTATGTTCACCTTCCACAAACTAAGAGATAGAGGTGTGAAGAGATAGAGGTGTGTTTTTTTTACTTCGTCTTGAAGTAAATTATATTATCAAGCGACGTTTTGATTTTGTCTTGAAGTAAAATATATTATTTAGAGACGTGTTTTGTTTTATATAGCGACGACGTTTTTAATTTATCTTTCAAGTAAAATATATTATCTAGTGACATTTATAAATTATCTTGAAGTAAAATATATTATCCAGCAACTTTCTTAATGTATTTGAATTTATTTGTTGGTATATTTGTTTGTTTATTAAGTTTAGATTCTTCCAAGACTACCATAATGTGTTAAGGGGATTTTTTTAGTGAGTTTCCTAGACTTCCATCAAGCTTGAAATTACACCCCCTTGACCCCCTTTCAAAATAATTTTGTACATTTTTCGGTAGAAAAATTTCCCGGCCGAAGGCCGGTTCCTCTTAAATTACAGGCTCGCTATCGCTCGCCAGGACAAAATCGACACCTAAATGACACGAAAGGTCTTAAAAGTGAAATAAATGGGGCGAAAGTTCTTAAAATCGCCAAACTAATGGGGCGAACGCCTTAAAATCTCAAAAAGCAATGGGGCTAAACATGAGGGAGAAAGGGGTAAAGAAAAAAATCCCTCAAGTGGATATCTCCCCTTAAATAATATCCCCGAGACCCCCCTGAGAGATAAATGTGTATAACCGGTGCCTCCTAAATTACTGGCGAGCGATAGCACCTACTGTATTTGGCATCAAAGGTCTTAAAATTGACCAAGGCGAAAGTCTTAAAATCTCAAAACTAATGGGGCTAAACATGAGGTCGAAAGGGGTCCAGAAAAAGCAACTGCCTCCCCCGTAAGGAGGATTAGATTGGTGGTGGTGGTGCGTGAAAGAGGATTGTGGTGGTGATGGTGGTGGTGGCTGTGGTGGTGGTGCGTTAAAGAGGATTGTGGTGGTGATAGTGGTGGTGGTGCGTGAAAGAGGATTGTGGTGGTGATGGTAGTGGTGGTGGTGGTGCGTTAAAGAGGATTGTGGTGGTGATAGTGGTGGTGGTGGTGCGTGAAAGAGGATTGTGGTGGTGATGGTGGTGGTGGTGATAGTGGTGGTGGTGGTGCGTTAAAGAGGATTGTGGTGGTGATAGTGGTGGTGGTGCGTGAAAGAGGATTGTGGTGGTGATGGTGGTGGTGGTGGTGCGTGAAAGAGGATTGTGGTGGTAATAGTGGTGGTGGTGCGTGAAAGAGGATTGTTGTGGTGATGGTGGTGGTGGTGCGTGAAAGAGGATTGTGGTGGTGATGGTGGTGGTGGTGCGTGAAAGAGGATTGTGGTGGTGATAGTGGTGGTGGTGGTGCGTGAAAGAGGATTGGTGGTGATAGTGGTGGTGTGTTAAGGAGGATTATGTTGGTGGTTGTTGTGGTGGTGGTGGTGGTGCAGATAGAGAAAGAGTTATAGCGAATATGTATATGTGTGTGTGTGTGTGAGAGAGAGAGAGAGAGAGAGAGAGAGAGAGAGAATATATATATATATATGTATGTGTAATTGTATAACTGTATGTGTGTATGTGTGAGTGAGAGAGAAACGCGTGTATATATAATAATAATAATAATAATAATAAACGGTTTATTAAAGAATGGCAGCCTCATGAGCTGAAAATACACATTTTACAATTACTGGATGAACATGAGATGTACAGATATGAAAATGGTAAGCTCAGTTTACAATGGGTGAGTATAATATACTTTACATTAAAACAAGAAATTAATACAATAATTATGCTAGTGCAAAATACAAATTATCATAAATTAACCATGAGAGTAAGTGATTTACAGTGCATATACAGTACACATTTATTTTACTCATACATATACAGAACATACATATATACGCATACGTACACGCATAAATACGCATATATATACATACATATATAAGAACATAAGAACATGCAGTAAGTGTGCACATGCCCGTATACATAAACGCTCACGTATGCAAACAAACATACATACATACAAAAACTGTTCTGGTAGGGTCAGGTGAGGCTAATAATGGGAGTTAAATCCTTGGGAGAGATTAAATGAGGGAATTGGAAAAGGATTAATGGGGCAACGGACTGTAGGTCAGGTAAAGCCAATTAGAATGGAATGTCAAACGTCGGAGGAGATCAAATGAGGAGTTTGAAAAGGGTTAAGGCGAAATGGCCTACGGGTCCGTACAGGTAGGGTCAGGTAAAGCCTACTACAATGGGAGATAATCCTCGGTAGAGAACAAAAGAAAAATATAAAATATGTGTGTATGTAAAATATGTATGTGTGCGCGTGTGTGTGTGAGATACAGAGAGTGTTTGTTTGTACATGAGATTGTGTGTGAAAGAGAGAGAGACAAAAATGTGTTTTGTGCATATTGTTGTGTGTGAGAGAGAGATAATGCGTGTAAATATGTATGTGTGTACGTGTGTGTGTTTACAATGTGTATGTGTGAGTGTGTACAATGTGTTTATGTGTGTGTGTGTGAGTGAGTGCCAACCAGCCAGCCAGCCAGCCACAGCAGCTCAGAGGCTCAGTCAGTGTTCAGACTTCAGTGTGCCGTGGTTAGTTGTGAGGTGAACATATACACACGCGCGCTCCTCCGATACTATACTCGGTTTATTCTCACCTGGCGGTAAATTGCCATGACCCCATCTTCATTAATCGACTGGTACAATGGTTTAGGAGCGAAATGTGTTGTTAATTATGAAAACTTTATGTTAAAATGATAGAAATCGTGTGTTTTTAAACCATCAAGAATCGAAAAATCGGCTGTTAATTAAGGGATTCAGTTTACCGTCTGCTGAGAATAAACATACTATATATATATATATAACCAGTTATTATTTTAGTTATTTTCTTATTCTCTTACTTATTAACTTCTTAGCTCTTTCACTCTTTACTTCCCATAATTTCTATCTGTCCTTGGTATAGTGATTATCTTATTATCGTATTCACTCTTATTTTAGGCACTCTTACTGGTCTTCACTCTTATTTCCATCCACTCTGTTTAGGTTTATCCCTTGGTATTTTTGTTCATGTTTATTAAGTCACTCTTACTCTCTCAGGCAGTCTCTATTCATATTCTCTCTTTCTTTTCCCAACTCTTACTTTCCTCAGCTCTTACTTCCCCCGACTCTTACTTTCCGCAACTCTTATTTCCCCAAATAGTACTTTCCTCAACTCTTATTTTCCCACACTCTTACTTTCCCCACCTCTTACTTTCCCCAACTCTTACTTTCCTCAGCTCTTACTTTCCTCAGCTCTTACTTTCCCCAACTCTTACTTCCCCCGACTCTTACTTTCCCCACCTCTTACTTTCCTCAACTCTTTACTTTCCCCAACTCTTACTTTCCCGACTCTTACTTTTGCAACTCTTACTTTACCTAACTCTTACTTCCCCCCCGACTCTTACTTTCCCCAACTCTTACCCTTCGTCACTCATTACAGCCCATTCTCTGTAGGCCTTCTTGAGTTGCATACATTATAAGTTAATATTTTTCTGGCCTAGCTATTTGGAACAGGGTATAATATGAACGCACTCAACTCATGGTGATATTAAGGCGGGATGGTCGTAATTATTAGCTTAATCATATATATATATATATATATATATATATATATATATATATATATATATATATATATATATATATATATATATATATATATATATAGGGGAGGTGTGGTGGAGTGGTCTTGCCACTGGCCTGGTAATCCAAAGGTCCCGGGTTCAAATCCCGATTATTGGGATGAAATTTATGCTGTACCTAGTATCAGTGCATTACCACAAGCCCACCGAAACGCCAATAAAATACCCTCATTGTTCCCTGATTAAATAGCACTGTATGAATATTCCCATATTCAAAATATGCTATAGGGGTGCAATGCCTGGTGAGTTATCTGCTCAACAGGTGGCATTGTGTGTGTGTGTAGGTGTGAGAGTCCGAGTGTAGGGGGTGAGACAGTGAAGCACGGGAACGAGGTGGCTTCAGAGATGGGGTCGTTTCGGGCCATGAGTGAGCACCGTGCCTCATGTGAAGGCAAGATGGCAGGTGCTCGTTGTACTCTACGTGCTTCACATGTCTCGCTCCCTAGACTGGAACAAGACCTCACGGGCTTCATTGTAAAGCGGTGAATGTTAAGGCTCTCAGTCTATGCCCGAGAGGAAGAAATATAGAAATATAGAAAAAAAAAAAAAAAAAAAAAAAAAATATATATATATATATATATATATATATATATATATATATATATATTTTATATTTATTTCTCCTCCCTAGACCTCCACCAAGCTTAATAAAAACACTCCCTACTGTTCAAGATAAATTTGTACATTTGTCAATAGAAAAATGTCCCGGCCGAAGGCTGTTTCACACATATTTCACCAGAGAGAGAGTACAATTACGAATTGAAAGAGGTATCACAAATATGTTTTTTGCGACTTTTAGATATA
>CM064484.1:20384550-20482050 GCA_032716605.1 Paralithodes platypus
TTGTTTCTTGTTCTCGTTTGTCTTGCATTTCCTCGTGTGTGTGTGTGTGTGTGTGTGTGTGTGTGTGTGTGTCCTTTCATTTCCTCGTGTGTGTGTGTGTACGTGTGTGTGTGAATAGAGTAGAATGAAATATAATAGTTTTGCTCAGAGTTTTATAATATAATATGGAACACAGCTTCTCAATGTATATTACTAAGTGTGTGTGTGTGTGTGTGTGGTGTGTATGTTTATGTGTGTGTGTGTGGTGTGTATGTTTATGTGTGTGTGTGTGTGCGTGTGTGTGTGTGCGTGGTGATCGTAGTGAATGGTGATGTGTTGTGATGATGGTGATGATGATAGTGCGTGGTGATGGTGGTGATGAGTTTGGCTGTGGTATGGTGATATTGGTGAGTCGTGATGTGTTGTGGTGATGATGATTAGTTTAGCTGTGGTGTGGTGATAGTGATGAGTTTAGCCGTGGTGGTGGTGATAGTAGTGAGTGATGATGTTGTGGTGATGGTGGTGATGAGTTTGGCTGTGGTATGGTGATATTGGTGAGTCGTGATGTGTTGTGGTGATGATGGTGATGCTGATGAGTTTAGCTGTGGTGTGGTGATAGTGATGAGCTTAGCTGTGGTGTGGTGATAGTAGTGAGTGATGATGTTGTGGTGATGGTGGTGATGAGTTTGGCTGTGGTATGGTGATATTGGTGAATCGTGATGTGTTGTGGTGATGATGATGATGGTGATGAGTTTAGCTGTGGTGTGGTGATAGTGATGAGTTTAGCTGTGGTGGTGGTGATAGTAGTGAGTGATGATGTTGTGGTGATGGTGGTGATGATGTTGTTAGTGGTGGTGGTGAATACACTTTGGGCGCTCTGTTAAGACCATTAAAATCCTTCCTCCAATCCCCCCCTCCTCTCTCCCTCTCTCTCTCTCTCATCTATCTATCTATCTATATTATTATCTATTTATCTATCTATCTATCAATCTATCTCCTTGTATTGGATATTGTGTGATGATAAACGTGACGATACAACCTAGTTTTAAAGACAGTGCTGACCTATTGTGATGACCCACGATGAAACTAGTATAGTGCATTGTGATGATATACTCCAAATATGAAAACATATATATATATATATGCGGTATATAATAATAATAATGTATGATTATATGACCTAAATATGATGACGTGATGAGAGATGATTTGTGGTGCTAGACGTGATGAGAGATGATTTGTGGTGCTAAAGTGTTGTGATTTGCCTTGGTGGTTATTATTACTAGGAACAAGTGATGAAAAAACGTTTATTGTAATTAATACTGTGTAAATATTGTGGTTAATATACTGTAAGGAACGAGTGATGAGAAACGTTTATTGTTATTAATACTGTGTAAATATTGTGGTTAATATACTGTAAGGAACGAGTGATGAGAAACGTTTATTGTTATTAAAACTGTTATTTTTGTTGTTATTACAAAGAACGAGTGATGAGAAAAACGTTTATTGTTATTAAAACTTATTTTTGTTTTGTTATTACAAAGAACGAGTGATGAGAAAACGTTTATTGTTATTAAAACTTATTTTTGTTTTGTTATTACAAAGAACGAGTGATGAGAAAAACGTTTATTGTGATTTAAAAACGTGTTAATTTGGTGGTTATTATAAGGGACGAGTGATGAGAAAAACGTTTGCTATGATTAAAACGGTAACATTTGTGGTGACCCGAATATGTCCAGTGGTGATTTAACAAGTGATGAATCGTTGGCAATTATTGATGACGAACGTGTTGGAAGAAAAAAACGAAACGAGCTATTTTTGTATGGTTAATTAATGGGTCTAGATTAATTGAACTACTCTGTTAAGGGGAGGTTTTTAGTTTGGTCTCTAGGTATC
The DNA here is from genome assembly GCA_032716605.1 of Paralithodes platypus. Taxonomy (NCBI): domain Eukaryota; kingdom Metazoa; phylum Arthropoda; class Malacostraca; order Decapoda; family Lithodidae; genus Paralithodes; species Paralithodes platypus. The sequence goes on from CM064484.1 coordinate 20,386,426, forward strand.
CATCAAGCTTAAGATTACACCCCCTTGAGCCCCTTTCAAGATAAATTTGTACATTTTTCGGTAGAAAAATGTCCCGGCTGAAGGCCGGTTCCTCTTAAATTACAGGCTCGCTATCGCTCGCCAGGATAAAATCGACACCTAAATGGCACGAAAGGTCTTAAAATTGACAGAAATGGGTCGAAAGTTCTTAAAATCGTCAAAATAATGGGGCGAACGTCTTAAAAATAGAAAAGCAATGGGGCTATACATGAGGGAGAAAGGAGTCAAGAAAAAAATCCCTCAAGTGGAAATCTCCCCTTAAGTATTCCGAGTAATGAATGGTGATTTGTAATTCATATTATTTTGTTTTGTGAATAGTGGTGCTATTATGGGAATAGTGGTGCTATTATGGGAATAGTGGTGATATTATGGGAATAGTGGTGATATTATGGGAATAGTGGTGATATTGTGGGAATAGTGGTGATATTGTGGGAATAGTGGTGATATTATGGGAATAGTGGTGATATTATGGGAATAGTGGTGATATTGTGGGAATAGTGGTGCTATTATGGGAATAGTGGTGATATTATGGGAATAGTGGTGATATTATGGGAATAGTGGTGATATTATGGGAATAGTGGTGATATTATGGGAATAGTGGTGATATTGTGGGAATAGTGGTGATATTGTGGGAATAGTGGTGATATTATGGGAATAGTGGTGATATTATGGGAATAGTGGTGATATTGTGGGAATAGTGGTGATATTATGGGAATAGTGGTGATATTGTGGGAATAGTGGTGATATTGTGGGAATAGTGGTGATATTGTGGGAATAGTGGTGATATTGTGGGAATAGTGGTGATATTATGGGAATAGTGGTGATATTATGGGAATAGTGGTGATATTGTGGGAATAGTGGTGATATTATGGGAATAGTGGTGATATTATGGGAATAGTGGTGATATTGTGGGAATAGTGGTGATATTGTGGGAATAGTGGTGATATTATGGGAATAGTGGTGATATTATGGGAATAGTGGTGATATTGTGGGAATAGTGGTGATATTATGGGAATAGTGGTGATATTATGGGAATAGTGGTGATATTGTGGGAATAGTGGTGATATTATGGGAATAGTGGTGATATTATGGGAATAGTGGTGATATTATGGGAATAGTGGTGCTATTATGGGAATAGTGGTGATATTATGGGAATAGTGGTGATATTGTGGGAATAGTGGTGATATTATGGGAATAGTGGTGATATTGTGGGAATAGTGGTGATATTGTGGGAATAGTGGTGATATTATGGGAATAGTGGTGATATTATGGGAATAGTGGTGATATTATGGGAATAGTGATATTTGTTAAGACTTGGGTATGGATAGTACGGTTTTGTTCATGTGAATTTTGTATGGAGGATTTTACGAATAGGGCCTATAGTCTATTGTCCAGCTGAGGGTAAACGTATTAAAGCAAATCACATAAATAAGCCATATATATCGAATAATATTAAATCATTGATCAAAGAGAAGAATAAACTGGCACGGAAATACGCTTTAAGGCCCATCACGTTCGGGGAGGAATTCCGCACATTACGCAACAAAGTCTCGCAAGAAATTAGACAAGCAAAAGGAAATTATTACAAAACTAAACTAACAGAACATTCAGGGAACACTAAGACAGTCTGGAAAATTATTAATTCTGTTCTCAATAAAGACAAACAAAATAAGATTAACGACACATTTATGCATAATGATGTAGAATTAAATATCCCACAACAGATTGCAAATAAGTTCAATTCTTACTTTATCAATGTGGGGAAATCTCTTGCAGAAAATATTACTGATGAAAATGTAGATTATAATACTTACTTACTAAACAGGCAAGAAACTGTATTTAATATGTCACCTATTACACAAGATGAATTATTGCATGCCATAGAAAACTTGCGGGATTCTTCTCCGGGTTATGATGACATACCTATGTCTATAGTGAGGAAGGTCATCCATATACTGTCACCTATTATTTTACACTTATGTAATAGTTCATTTGCGACTGGGATTTTCTCTGAGGATCTTAAAGTTGCCAAAATAATACATAGTTTTAAGTCAGGAGATGTAGGTCTTTTTAAAAATCATCGACCAGTATCTGTTTTACCTGCCATAAGTAAAATATTAGAAAAAGTTATGTTTGATAGGCTCGTGGATTATTGCACTACTAATGGTGTTTTGTCGGATGCCCAATATGGATTTAGGAAGGGACGTTCCACTGAATTAGCCTTATCAAAATTCAAAAGTGATATCCTCAGTTCCTTTGACAATAAAGATTATTTAATAAGCATATTTTTAGATCTGTCTAAGGCATTTGATACGGTTCACCATCAGATTTTGTTAGATAAACTCAAACATTATGGAATTAGAGATATTACACATACTTGGTTTCAGTCATACTTAACTAATCGGAGGCAATATGTGCAATATAAGGACTGCAAATCTGAACAACAGTTTATAACATATGGAGTCCCACAGGGGTCCATATTGGGCCCACTGCTCTTCATTTTATATATTAATGATTTTATTAACTCTAGCACTATATTTAACTTCCTGTTATTTGCCGATGATAGCACTTTGTATGCCAGACACAGGGATCTACGTTTCCTAATAGATTTAGTCAATAATGAGCTAAATAACATAGCAAGGTGGATACAAGCTAATAAGCTTACTCTTAATATTGACAAAACTAAGTATAACATTTTTAAGAGGAATAAATCTATCGCTCAAAATTTAGCACCAATTAAGATTGCAAATAATGTACTAAAGGAGGAGGAACATATAAAGTGTCTTGGTGTTGTGGTGGATAGCAGGCTGTCGTGGGGTATACATATACATGATTTGAAAAACAAACTTAATAAGCAATGTGGCATACTCTACCTTACACGACACTGCTTTAATATTAGTGCTCTAAAACAATTATATTATAGTCTTATCTATCCACAGTTGTTATATTGCCAAACAATTTGGGGTGCAACTAGTAAAACCAAATTATTAACTATTGAAAAATCACAAAAAAGAATAATTAGAACTATATCACATAAATCAAGATATGCCCACACAAATGAACTTCTTAGTAAACTTGAATTATTTAAATTTAAGGATATCAATACTTATTGCAGTACGCTTTTCGTATTTAAATGTCTGCATAACCTTGATAGAACTGATTTATTTACACCTAGTAACATTGAAAGGTACAATTTAAGGGGAGCTGATCTATTAAGAATTCCTCTCATGACTTCTAGTCAAGCTCAGACATGTATTAAATATCCTGGAGTTAAGGTGTGGAACGGATTACCTCAGAATTTAAGAAATATACAGGAAATATCTCGGTTTAAGAGACAATTAAAATATTTTCTATTAACACGATATCAACAGTGACTACTAAAATAAGTATATCACCAATTATACTACCAATAATTACAACATCCCTATCACCTAGATCGACAAATGTATAACCTTTAATAATATTTACGCTGGCTGTGTGTATATATATGTAGAGTCACGTAAAGGGTTGAATGAGCTTGAATACTATTTTGTAATAAACATGCTTCTATTTTTGTCTGTAAAGGTGTATATGATGTATGTGTAGTTGGCATTTGTATGCATTTTTTTTTTGTTTTTTTGTTTCGTTTTATAGAAATGGATATATTATAGTCTACAGTAAATTATTGACCATGTTCTCATATATAGGTCTAAATGAATGGTGTAAGTGTGTATTCCGTGCACAACAAAGTTTATGTCCTTTACTAATTAGGCATATACTGTTAGGGAAGCGTATGTGTCTTTGTGTCGAATTGTGGGTATAATTGCGAGTATGACCTTTGAACATCAAGTCAATAGTTGTACAATGTATGTTATATATATTCAATTTTTGTAAATGGTATTACATGGGTAATTGTGATAATGAACAATCAGCTGTGAGCTCTGGGAAGTGAGTGTGACCTCAGGGTTAATCACCATTAATTTAATTTGTTTTATGTTATTATATTTTGCCTACATACATCCCTTTTCGAATTTAGAAAAAATCTTTACAACACGTAGTTCCCGGGGCTAATAGCTGTGACTAAGTGTATTATATATAATTGTATTTTGATAGATCGAGTTATAGCCAGGTGCCTTTAAGAGAGACATCTCTCAAAAGGCTCAGCCTTATTTTGTTGTATTATTATTATATATTTTTGTTTTTTAACAAATCATTTGTAAGCAAAATTGTATTGTATACTAAAGGCTAAATAAACAGATTTCAATTCAATTCAAATTCAAAAATTGCCATGTTTTTATCTATTGTTACTCAGCTATAAGGTAGATTTTGTAGCGAAATATGATGTTAATTATGACAACTTGGCATTACTACGACACACAGGCACAGTGGTTTCATATATTTCCATTAAGTATCGATAAATTAGCTACTAAAGGATTCAAATGACGATCAGCTGGACAAAAATCGACTATAGTCATGTGCGTTATTAATATTTATAAAACTAGTTAATTGCTTTATTTTATTATTATTAATATTTAATCTGTTTTCAAATAGCTGTTTTTGTTAATGGGTGTATATTTAATAACTACCCCATTCTTTGAAATATTGTTCCTGTTTGTATCATGGCGGCTTCTCCTATGATATGATTCAGCTTACGAAGGGCCTATATGAGAGACCGAGGCTTGCTAGGAGTCCACAACCTCACTACTAGAGCTATTTTTTTCTGGTCCCCCTTCTCCCTCATGTTTAGCCCCATTAGTTTTCAGATTTTAAGACATTCGGCCCATTAGTGTGTCGATTGTAAGACCTTTCGCTCCAATTCGTTGTCAATATTAAGACCTTTCGTGCTATTTAGGTGCTAATTTGTTTCCTGGCGAGATAGCGAGCCTGTAATTTAAGAGGGAAGGGCCTTCGGCCGGGAAATTTTTCTATCAAAAAAATGTACAAATTTATCTCGAACAAAATTAATATATATATACCGGTACAGTACTGTATATTATATATAATACTGTATATATATATATAATTATATATATATATATATATATATATATATATATATATATATATATATATATATTAGTAGGGCAATGAGAAGAAATACGTTGTGGAACATCATGATTTATTCTAATTTTCGGCGACGTCACGCAGCCATCCTCAGGAAAGGGTTACCAACAGATCCTAAAAATTGAGTATAACTCTGTATATATTGCTAAAACAGGATCACTAACATGTAATGCATTGTTGAACACGTGGCAATTTGCCTATCTAAAAAACAATTAAACAACATAATTTTGGCCAACTAGGCAAGGTTTAAATATAAAATAAATCTACGGCTAGACACCATCAAATTCAAACTTGCTAAATCTCAATGCAACAAAAGAAATCAAAACGCATAAGATATCAAATTTATATTATCATTTCTTTTTCAATTCAAATATTAATATTTGAATTGAAAAAGAAATGAAAATATAAATTATAATAAATCATGATGTTCCACAACGTATTTCTTCTCATTGCCCTACTAATTTGGAAGTTGCGGTGTCCAAGATCACCTGCTGAGGTTCTCATAACTATATATATATATATATATACTGTATATATATATATATCTAATTACTAAAAACCAAGCACTTCCCCCTTAATGATGTCGTTAGTGATGAAGAATGATGTAATGAGGTGACGTCAGAATGGAGGAGCCGGCGTTGAAAGATGGCCAAATTAGCCTTTATTTTATAATAGGGAGCGCGGCCATCTTTGTGTTTTGGGCCGCCATTTTGTTACCTCGGTGATCAAACTACGAGGTGCTGATTTGATTTTTTGGTCATATGAAATTTATATAAAACAAATAAATAAAAATAAAAATACATAAAGAAATAATAAAAATAACTGTACTCTGTTCATTGTAGGTAGGCCAAAAATCGTGACCCCTATCTTCTGTACCTCAAAAAGGGCTAAAGCAAATGGGCTGTCCAATTCGACACCCATTCCCTGGCTGGCTCTTCCCAGTTGATAGAAAAATGAGATTATTACTGCATAGTTCTTTATGAGTTACGGAGGATGGACACTTAAATGGTACGAAAGGTCTTAATATTGACAACAAATGGGGTGAAAGGTCTTATAATCGCCAAAGTAATGAGCCGAACCTCTTAAAATCTGATACATTAATCGAGTTTAGGAGTAAAGTTGGTTGGTGGAGAGAACATAATAACTAATGGGGCTAAACATGAGGGAGAAGGAGGGCCATAACAAATAACCATTCCCTCTGAATATAATTGTCTAATATACGGTAATACCCGGTAATGACATAAAGGGATGCGTCACGGTACAGTGATAGAGGTATGTAGACTCCTATTGTACTACGGTGGGGGATATTCCTGTGTGTGTGTGAGAGAGAGAGAGAGAGAGAGAGAGAGAGAGAGAGAGAGAGAGAGAGAGAGAGAGAGAGAGAGAGAGAGAGAGGACACACACACATTCAAACACGCTCATACACACGAGGATACAGATACACATAGAAAAGGGATATATATAATTATATACCGGTATATATATATATATATGCCGGTATATATATATATATATATATATATATATATATATATATATATTATACTGTATATATTGATATATATATATATTTATATATTATTTGTAGTTTCCTCCCAAGGCCTCCATCGAGCTTTAGAATATACCCCCAAGATCCCCCTTCCAGATAAAATATGTACATAATTCCGTAGAAGAAAAAAAATACATAACGTGTATATTATTATATTGTGTAAACCTTGTTAATACCGGTATTATCAGCTGACAGGGCATACAGTCACGGCTAGTTTATCAAGGTCTTGTGTGTGTCTGTGTGTGTGTGTACTTACTCTAGTTGTACTTACTCTAGTTGTATTGCGGGAGTGAGCATGCTCGTTATTTCCCGCCTCCTATATGTGTAGGTGTTATATGTATCGTTGGAATGGCTGTGGATGTGTGTGTAGTCTGTATTTTTAGCCAATTGGCGACATCGGAAACGAAGGCTTAGGGTGGATCTGTATGGTACCATTCTCACTATAGACGGTACCGTCTCGCCCGAAGGCTTAGGTAGCCATCAGCTTAGATGAACCATATGATACCCATCTCGCCTTGTACCATTTTTGCCAACCCCAGATGGGACGTCACAACGTCGTCCACTTATTCCAGGTACCTATTTACAGCTAGGTGAACTGAGGCTAACACATGAAAGGAGACAAGCCCAATTTGTCTCCGCCCGGCCGGGGATTGAACCCCCGACCCCTCGTGTGTGAGACGAGAGCTCTACCTACTAGGCTACGGGCTGTGTCTGTGTGTGTGTGTGTGTGTGTGTGCGTGCGTGTGTGCGTGCGTGCGTGCGTGCGTGCGTGAGTGACTAAGCTGCCACCGTTATTGAGTGCATGATAGGTTGGTAGGTGAAGTGCGTGCATTATAAATAACAGGTGCACTCAACACTCCGCTATTCCAGACTTCCTACACACACTACACAAAAACATACGGGCGTGAAAAGGTTAATTTAAGTGTCCATGATAATCTGCCCTTTAATTGGTATGTTGGTGGTAATAAATCCATTTAACATAAAGAAAGAAAGGCCAATCACTGCCAACACACACAACGATTATATATACAGTATACCGGTGTGTATATACTGTATATATATATATATATATATATATATATATATATATATATATATATATATATATATATATATATATATATATATATATATATATATATATATATATATATATATTTATATATATTTATATATATATATATATATATATATATATATATATATATATATATATATATATATATATATATATATATACAAAGAGAATATGTGAGTCAGGTACAAGGGGAGATAGAAGGGCAGGAAGACCCCCATTGAGATGGAGAGACTGTGTAAGAAAGGCTTTGGATGATAGAGGAATGACTATAGATCAGGCAGGGGAAGTGGTGGTGGACAGGTGAATGGAGAATGCTTGTGAATAGTTGAGTGAACACGTGGTCATTTGGAGTAAGGGGTCGGGCGCAAGTTGGACTAGATAATAGTCCATCAGGCGCCTGGCCCGGGGAGACGATTAATATGAAGGGTGTGCCTGGAAGTGTGGTGGGAGGGCTTGTGGCTTTGGCTCCGCTGCATGTCTGCCTGCCGAGATCGGAACCTCTCCGGATGGTCAGGGGCCGGGGGAGTGCTGGAGCGACCTTGGTAACCCTGGTCTCTGGGTCTTCTCCTGGGTGACCTGGATGTGTGAGAGTTTGTGTTTTTTATCTGTGTTTATTTTTTGTTTTATGTTGTTTTTGTGTTTTCCCTGTTCTTGCTCTGTCTTGAGTCGGCTACCCCCAAAATGGGGATTGGGCCTGAGCATATAGATAGATAGATAGATATATTTCTCCCAGTCGTATTTAAGCCACCGACAGTCATGACGAGTGTCCATGCAGTAATCCACTACACCATGGATTAAAGCATGGACACTCGTCCTCACTGGCGTTGGTCCGAGTCCTGCTGGGAGTATATATATATATATATATATATATATATATATATATTTTTTTTTTTTTTTTTTTTTTTTCTATGTGAGTGAGGGAGGCAAAAGGCAGAACTGCCTATAGCGAGTGCCTCCCCCATAGTTGAAAGAGTGACAGGGCCAAAATCAAGGGACATTCGAGCCTAAATGACAATATAACAATTAATAGCTCACGTGTATTTGTGAGCTATATATATATATATATATATATATATATATATATATATACTGTGTATACCGGTATATACATATAGACATAACAACCTTGCCTGAAGACCTGAATAACTGTTTTGTGTTTAAAGTGAACCGCAAGTGGCGCCCAGTACCGGTACACCACTTGCGGTGCCACTTGAACAGTAAACAGTACCGGTATTCAAAGGATTTGTCTCAACTTTGGAAGGGACTAGGTAATGGAAAGGTTAAGGGGAGGGTCGTTTTCTGGACTCCCTTCTCCCTCATGTTTAGCCCCAATAGTTTGGCAAGTTTATGACCTTTTGTGCCATTTTGGTGTTGATGATTTCCTGGCGAGCGATAGCGAGCCTGTAATTTAGGAGGAAGCGGCCTTTGGCCGGGACATGTTCCTACCAAAAAATTTAAAATTTATCTCAGAGGGTCGTGGTCGTAGGGGTATTTTTAAGAGCTTGATGGAGATCTTGGGAGGAAACAAACAAATAATTATATAAATAGATAAATGGCGAAATAAATATATACCGTTATATGTATATATATGCAGTATACAAATATATGTATATATATATATATATGCAGTATACAAATATATGTATATATGTATATACTGTATGTATATATGTATATACTGTATGTATATATGTATATAAATAGATAAATGGCGAAATAAATATATACCGTTATATGTATATATGTATATATATGCAGTATACAAATATATGTATATATGTATATATATGCAGTATACAAATCTCCCCTTAAGGGGGGTCACCTGCTTTTTGTTATTTATGTCCTTTTCTCTCTTTCTCTGGCTTGTATCCATTCGGCCCCATTCAGCCAACTATTTTAAGACTTTTATCCCCATCTAGGTGTCGATTTCTTCCTGGCGAGCGACAGCGAGCCAGCATTATATGAAGAAATCCGGCTTCGCCGGAGAAATTTTTCTATCGAAAAATGTACAAATTTAGCCTGCTGTCAAACAAATATAAAAAATATGCTGGCTCGCTACCGCTCACCAGTAAACAATTGACACCTGGATGGGGATAAACGCCTTCAAACAGGAGACTGAATGGGGCCAAATGGGTACAAGGCAGAGAAAGATAGAAAAGGACAGAACCAAAACAGGTGACCCTCCTCCTTAAAGATTATTTCGGGTCAGTATAATTATGGACATTGACCAATTAATGACCATACATTATAATCATCGGCCTTGGCATACTCGTCCCCCCCCCCCCCCCCCGTCCATTATGTACCAGCGACGGTCTCTTTAGTGTTATTCTAGCTATAGTAAAGGGGAGATTTCCACTTGAGGGACTTTTTGGTCTGGACCCCCCCCCCCCCTTTCTCCCTCATGTCTAGCTCCATTGCTTTTGAGATTTTAAGACGTTTGCCCCATTAGTTTGGTGATTTTTAAGAATTTCCGCCCCATTCTGTCAATTTTAAGACCTTTCGTGCCATTTAGGTGTATTTTATCCTGGCGAGCGATAGCGAGCCTGTAATTTAAGAGTAATCGGCCTTCGGCCGGGACATTTTTCTACCGAAAAATGTACAAATTTATCTTGAAAGGGGGTGAAATTTTAAGATTGCTGGAAGAGTAAGAAACAAACTAGAAACCTCCCCTTAAGACGATTGTGTGCAGTTTAAGAAGGATCTGTGGTAGTAGAAAGGGTTTAGAAGGATCTGTGGTAGTAGAAAGGGTTAAGAAGGATCTGTGGTAGTAGAAAGGGTTAAGTGAGAAGGTTCGAAGCTTTGGTGATTGTTGAAGGCCCATCTTTAAACTGAATACAAGCGTCTAACAGTTGACCGAATGTAACGAAATACGGAAAGGGGGTTAATAAAGTGCAGAGGGCGTTGATGTATAGGGGATGGTTGACTGGGAATTAGGTCCAGTGGGTAAAGGTCAAAGGTCATCCTGTAGGTAGGCTTGGGGTGGGGGGGGGGGGGGGTTTAAGGGGATTATTTTTGTTTTGTGTTTTTGTTCTCCCATATTATGTATAGCCCTGTTCGTTTTGAGATTTAAAGGTGGGGGCTCATGGGTTGAGATAAACATGGAATGATAATCGCCAAGCTGTACATAATTATCTTGCAAAATGCAATGGCACTGAAATAATTATTAACAATGGTATAAAGGATTTTGTGGATCGTCTATATCGGGCCTGTGACGTCACAAGAGTGTAAGTCCACCATCCAGTCTAGGATGAGGATACTGGTGTGACGTCACTATGACGTCACAGGCTCGGTATAGACGATCCGCAAAATCCTTTATACCATTGTTAATAATTATTTCAGTGACATTGCATTTTACAAGATAATTATATGCAGGTTGGCGATTATTTTTCCGTGTTTACCTCAACCCATGAGCCCCCACCTTTAAAGGCGTTCTCCCGTTTAGTATGGCGATTTTAACCCCTTTCGCCCTATTTCGTTGTCAATTTTAAGACCTTTAGTGCCACTTAGTTGTCGATTAGTTTCCTGGCGAGCGATAGCGAGCCTGTAATTGTAAGAGGACTTTTCTACCGAAAAATGAACAAATTTATGTTGAAGGGGGTTCTAAGGGGTGTTTATGTAAGTTCGATGGAAGTCTAGAGAGGAAACTAAAACACAAGTGAATACATTAAATATACAGTCTAGACAAAAACAAAACAAAACCAAAAATACTACCGTACCCCCTTAATTTCTACCGTACCCCCTTAATTTCTACCGTACCCCCTTAATTTCAAGTGTAGAGAGCGTTGAAATATAGGTAAGGTTGAGACTGGGTATTGGACCAGTGGGTAAAGCTCATAGGTCATAGGTCATGGTAGGGGGGGAGGGAGGGAGGGAGTTAAGGGGATTTTATATATATGTTTTTTTGTTATTTGGTCTCCCATATGTTTATCCCTATTAGTTTTGAGATGTTAAGACTTTCACCCCCTTAGTTTGGCGATTTGTGATCCTTTCGCCCCATTGTGTTGTCAATTTTAAGACCTTTCGTGCCATTAGTTGTCTTTTTTTTCCTGGCGAGCGGTAGCGAGCCTGTATTTTTAAGAGGAAGCGGCCTTTGGCCGGGACAGTTTTCTACCGAAAAATGTACAAATTAATCTTGAAGGGGGTCTAGGGGGTGTTTTTGTAAGTTTGATGGAGGTCTAGAGAGGAAACTAAAAAAATAATGTAGAAGTAGACCAAAAAATAACCACTACCCCCTTGAATTAAAGTGTAGAGGGCGTTGAAATATAGGGAAGGTTGAGACTGGGTATTGGACCAGTGGGTAAAAGTCAAAGGTCAAAGGTCATGGGTAGGCTAGGGGGAGGGGGGGAGGTTGGAGGCTAATTTATCCACCCTTTTTAAGATCCGATGACGCATTTCTGTTTTCTGTTGTTTTCTGGCTTTTATTGAGGTTAGGAAGGGTGTGGGGAAGTCAGAGGGTTATTGGAGATAGTCTTTACCCGTATCACTCCCACCGATCCTTCCTAAGCTGTGTACAATCGTCTAATGGTAGCCAGAATACACTGTCAAAATGCGTCATACTCTTGGAAGGGTTAATGTTCTGTCTATCTATATCTATCTCTCTATTTGTCTATTTATACGTTCATCCATCCATCCATTCATCTATCTATATTTATATATAGGTCTATCTATCTATCTATCTATCTATCTATCTATCTATCTATCTATCTGTCTGTCTATGCTTCCATCTATCTATCCATCTATCTATATGTCAGTCTATGCACCCATCTATCTATATGTCTGTCTACGCACCCATCTATCTATATGTCTGTCTATGCACCCATCTATCTATCTATCTATCTATCTATCTATCTATCTATGCTTCCATCTATCTATCTATATCTATTATCTATCTATCCATATATCTATATGTCTGTCTATGCACCCATCTATCTATCTATCTATCTATCTATCTATCTATCTATCTATCTATCTCCACCCACCCATCTATCTATTTATATCTGTTTATATCTATCTATATCTATCTATCTATCTATATATTTATCTATCTATATTATATTTGCCACTAACCTCAGTACCGGTATATCATTTACTACCATAAGGGGATTGATGACCTGAAATTTAAAACAAAATCTATGATAGTCCGTGTTGGGAAAGAAAAAATGGTCATTGTTTTTTTCTAGTCCCGATTATATTTTTATGAATTTGTATGTGAGGGTGTGTGTGTGTGTGTGCGTGTGTGTGTGACTGTGTGTGTGTGTGTGTGTGTGTGTGTGTGTGTGTGTGTGTGTGTTATTTGTATATTTTATTTTGTACTTGCTTGTAAATTGCTCCCATACTAATTACTGAGCTATTATGATTTCTATGTAGCGATGACGAGATGCACATTATGAAAACCTGGCATTAATAGGATGCAAAGACACAGTAGTGTATTTTTTGCGTCATTAATTACCAAATCGGCTGGTTAGGGATTAAATTTACCGCCAGGTGGAAAACTTGGACAATATTATATAGATAGCTAGGAAAATGATACCCGGAGCTGCAAGCTTTCGTCTGTATTCCAAGACATCTTCCGGCAAATAGAGAAGGAAGGGTGGGAGTTCATTTATCTCTCCTAACTCCCACCCTTCTCTCTCTGCTGGAAGATGTCTTGGAATACAGAATATTGCTCCTCCGTCTTCTGTTTTCTTCTTCTTTTTCTTCTTCTTCCTCTTCTATTTTTTCTTCCTCTTTTTCTTCCTCTTCTTCTTCTTCTTCTTCTTTCGATCTATCTATTGCCAGACACCTTAACCCTGTCAGCACCATGACGCCTTATTACCTTTGATCCTGGCTAATATTATCCGATTTTTATGCAGTTTTAGAAGGACCTATGTTACTAAGAGGGTTTATGGAGATCGTAATTACCCATTCGAGTCGTAAAGGTAGATTACAAGTTAAGGGGAGGTTTTTAGTTTGTTTCCTACTCCTTCAGCAATCTTAAAATGTCACCCCCTTGATCCCCTCTCAAGATAAATTTGTACATTTTTCGGTAGAAAAATGTCCCGGCTCAAAGCCGGTTCCTCTTATATTACAGGCTCGCTATCGCTCGCCAGGATAAAATCGACACCTAAATGGCACGAAAGGTCTTAAAATTGACAGAAATGGGTCGAAAGTTCTTAAAATCGTCAAAATAATGGGGCGAACGTCTTAAAACTAGAAAAGCAATGGGGCTAAACATGAGGGAGAAAGGAGTCAAGAAAAAAATCCCTCAAGTGGAAATCTCCCCTTAAGGAAAATCGTTTAATGGTGACCAGAATATGATGACCATTACGTAAAGGTTGTGAAGGGGTTAATCCTGGAATGAAAAATAGGTGAAGATATTTTATGAGTCTACTGTACATTCGTGAGCATTAATTAGGTTAGACCCATTGGAATTATTGAACTTTTACATTCAAGTTCTGAATCATGTGGGACGAAATCGAGCACAGTCATGTCTTGTTTGTGTTCGATACATAATGCTTGTGTTTGATTCGTATTGTTTGTGTTCGATTCATAATGTTTGTGTTCGGTTCATAATGTTTGTTTGTGTTCGATTCATAATGTGTGTGTTCGATTCATAATGTTTGTTTTTATTCATAATGTTTGTTTTTTATTCATAATGTTTTTTTGGTTCGGTTCATAATGTTTCGGTTCAATATGTTTGTTTTTGTTTGTTCATAATGTTTGTGTTCGATTCATAATGTTTGTGTTCGGTTTATACTGTTTGTGTTCGGTTCATAATGTTTGTGTTTGATTCATAATGCTTGTGCTCGATTCATAATGTTTGTGTTCGAATCATAATGTCGTGTTTGTGTTGGATTGAAATGTGTGCGTGTCTATTAATGATCACCACTGTACCTGTGTGGAAGGTATTGATTGGTAGCCACTCAACAGGTAGGACAGGTGTTTTGTAAAGTAGCCAACAGGTAACTTGGTACTATAGTCGATTTATTTTCAGCGGACGGTAACATTGGTAAATTGACATGTCCTCGTCTTGATGACTCACCTATTTCGAAGAATTTGAAGCAGCATTTGTTGTTAACCCTTTCCATACTTTATTCTGGCTACTATTAGACGATTTTATTCAGTTTAAGCAGGACGTCAATCCATTAAGGGGAGATTTCCACTTGAGGGATTTTTTCTTGACTCCTTTCTCCCTCATGTTTAGCCCCATTGTTTTTCTAATTTTAAGACGTTTGCCCCATTATTTTGACGATTTTAAGAACTTTCAACCCATTTCTGTCAATTTTAAGACCTTTCGTGCCATTTAGGTGTCGATTTTATCCTGGCGAGCGATAGCGAGCCTGTAATTTAAGAGGAACCGGCTTTCAGCCGGGAAATTTTTTACCGAAAAATGTACACATTTATCTTGAAAGGGGCTCAAGGAAGTGTAATCTTAAGCTTGAAGGATATCTGGGGACCAAACTAAAAACCTCCCCTTAAAAGGCTACAGACTATCTCAAACAATCCTTTTAGATACCACACATCCCTCTTAAGCTTCATAAAATGGCCTAAAGATAGCAATACTAGAATACAGGAAGACATAGCGGGTACAGAAGGGGTTAAGTAGGAAACCACCTTGGTATTAATTAGAAGCGGGGGCATGGGAGGGAGTTTATTAGAAGCGGGGGCATGGGAGGGAGTTTATTAGAAGCGGGGGCATGGGAGGGAGTTTATTAGAAGCGGGGGCATGGGAGGGAGTTTATTAGAAGCGGGGGCATGGGAGGGAGTTTATTAGAAGCCGGGGCATGGGAGGGAGTTTATTAGAAGCGGGGCATGGGAGGGAGTTTATTAGAAGCGGGGGCATGGGAGGGAGTTTATTAGAAGCGGGGGCATGGGAGGGAGTTTATTAGAAGCGGGGGCATGGGAGGTAGTTTATTAGAAGCGGGGGCATGGGAGGGAGTTTATTAGAAGCGGGGGCATGGGAGGGAGTTTATTAGAAGCCGGGGCATGGGAGGGAGTTTATTACAAGCGGGGGCATGGGAGGGAGTTTATTAGAAGCGGGGGCATGGGAGGGAGTTTATTAGAAGCCGGGGCATGGGAGGGAGTTTATTACAAGCGGGGGCATGGGAGGGAGTTTATTAGAAGCGGGGGCATGGGAGGGAGTTTCATCCCTTAGTATTGGAAAGATCAGTTGCTCTAGATAATGGATGGCCTGTTTACCGTCACTTGCAAACAGTACGGTAACATTAAGGGGAGATCGCCACTTGAGGGATTTTTTTCTGGACCCCTTTCTCTCTCTCATGTTTAGCCCCATTGCTATTGAGATTTTAAGATGTTCGCCCCATTAGTTTGGCGATTTTAAGAACTTTCACCCCATATTTAAACCTTTCGTGCTATTCAGGTGTCGATTTTATCCTGGCGAGCGATAGCGAGCCTGTAATTTAAGAGGAAACGGCCTTCGGCCGGGACATTTTTCTACCGAAAAATGTACAAATTAATCTTGAAAGGGACTCAAGGGGGTGTAATTTTAAGCTTGTTGGAGGTCTAGGGAACAAACTAAATACCTCCCCTTAAAGGGGCGGGTTGGCCGTGTGCACTGTTAGGGGTGGGTGGGAGGGGGGGGGGGGGGGGTAAGTGGTTATTTGTGTTTATCCATGTACGTATAATACTACTATATATATATATATATATATATATATATATATATATATATATATATATATATATTTAGTTTCCTCGCTAGACCTCCATCAAGCTTTAAAAAAAAAAACCTAGACCCCCTTCCCCCCCCCCCTTTCAAGATAAATGTGTACATTTTACGGTAAATGAACCCTTTCACTCTCATGTACCCTAGTTTATTTTGGCTAGCATGATACTATTTTATACAGCTTATGAAGGAGCGGTGGGAATTATAAGGTCAAGACTATCTCGACGAACCCTCTCACTTCCTCATACCCAAATCTGAATAAAATCGCCTGATGATAGCCGGAAACTATAAAATAAAGGCGTCTTGGCTCTCGAAAGGGTTAACAGGTGTGCGTGTACCTTTTGTGTGTGCGTCTAGGTAACGTGTAGACATAGATCACCCAACAGGTGTGTGTGTGTGGGGGTGAGGGGGGGCAGTGGGGTGAAGGTAGGCATGGAGCTGAGTCATCCCGTTGTCCCCCTCCCTCTGCCACCTGTTTATCATCCCCCCCACCTCTCCCCCCCCAAACACCCACCCACCCCTCCCCCCCACCCCCTCCCCCTCCCCCTACGTAACCCACTCTACGTAACTGCATAATAAACCCACGGCCACGCTTTTGCGTTATACCGATCCACCCACACAGACTCAAGCCCTTCGACCTACTCACTCTGTTCTCTCTCTCTCTCTCTCTCTCTCTCTCTCTCTCTCTCTCTCTCTCTCTCTCTCTCTCTCTCTCTCTCTCTCTCTCTCTCTCTCTCTCTCTCTCTCTCTCACTCTCATTATTATACTACTGACCCACTCTCTCTCACTCTTTTTAATACACCCATACACCCCACTCCTTTCCCACTCGTTTTCACTCTATTTCTCTCTCTCGTACACACACACACACATTCGATACTGCAGACCCACTACCACACCACCACTACCACACTACCACCACACTACCGCATCACAGCGTATACGATGAGTTTGATACCTACACATTGGCTCACTCATTTCACTTTCTTCCTAATATACACACACACACGAGTCATAGCCCACCACCGCCACCACTACCATACTACTACTACTACTACTACTACTTAATTAACCACTACTACTACTACCACCACAATTATAAATGGTCTACATATCATTATCAAAGTCAATAGTACAACAATTACCACTATGCCAACATTCTAATTACGGTACCACCATTACCACCATCTACCAAAATTTTAACTACCACCATCTACCAACATTCTAACTACCACCATTACCACCATCTACCAACATTCTAACTACCACCATTACCACCATCTACCAACATTCTAACTACCACTATTACCACCATCTACCAACATTCTAACTACTACCATTACCACCATCTACCAACATTCTAACTACCACCATTACCACCATCTACCAACATGCTAACTACTACCATTACCACCATCTACCAACATTCTAACTACTACCATTACCACCATCTACCAACATTCTAACTACTACCATTACCACCATCTACCAACATTCTAACTACTACCATTACCACCATCTACCAACATTCTAACTACTACCATTACCACCATCTACCAACATTCTAACTACCACCATCTACCAACATTCTAACTACTACCATTACCACCATCTACCAACATTCTAACTACTACCATTACCACCATCTACCAACATTCTAACTACTACCATTACCACCATCTACCAACATTCTAACTACCACCATTACCACCATCTACCAACATTCTAACTACTACCATTACCACCATCTACCAACATTCTAACTACCACCATTACCACCATCTACCAACATTCTAACTACTACCATTACCACCATCTACCAACATTCTAACTACTACCATTACCACCATCTACCAACATTCTAACTACTACCATTACCACCATCTACCAACATTCTAACTACCACCATCTACCAACATTCTAACTACTACCATTACCACCATCTACCAACATTCTAACTACTACTACCATTACCACCATCTACCAACATTCTAACTACCACCATTACCACCATCTACCAACATTCTAACTACTACCATTACCACCATCTACCAACATTCTAACTACTACCATTACCACCATCTACCAACATTCTAACTACTACCATTACCACCATCTACCAACATTCTAACTACTACCATTACCACCATCTACCAACATTCTAACTACTACCATTACCACCATCTACCAACATTTTACCTACCACCATCTACCAACATTCGAACTACCACCATTACCACCATCTACCAACATTCTAACTACTACCATTACCACCATCTACCAACATTCTAACTACTACCATTACCACCATCTACCAACATTCTAACTACTACCATTACCACCATCTACCAACATTCTAACTACTACCATTACCACCATCTACCAACATTCGAACTACCACCATCTACCAACATTCTAACTACTACCATTACCACCATCTACCATTACTACCATCTACCAACATTCTAACTACTACCATTACCACTATCTACCAACATTCTAACTACCACCATTACCAACATCTACCAACATTCTAACTACTACCATTACCACCATCTACCAACATTCTAACTACCACCATTACCACCATCTACCAACATTCTAACTACCACCATTACCAACATTCTAACTACCACCATCTACCAACATTTTAACTACCACCATTACCACCATCTACCAACATGCTAACTACCACCATTACCACCATCTACCAACATTTTAACTACCACCATTACCACCATCTACCAACATTTTAACCACCACAATCACCACCACGACATCTGTCAAACCCGCCCCCACTACCACACATATGACCTGTTTCCACACCTGTCACCACTACCACACTACCACTACCACAACCATACTACCACTACCACCACCACTACCACACAACCACCCCAGAGTGTCTTGTTTCCATCACAATTAAGTCTTATCATCTCAGCCAACCACCTGTACCTTCTTCTTCTGCTCTCTCTCTCTCTCATACCTATATATATATATAAGTAACAGAGAGAGAGAGAGAGAGAGAGAGAGTGAGTGAGTGAGTGTGTGAGTGTTTTTGTTAGTGAGTGTGTGAGTCACCACTTCCCAGCACTTTTTCCGGCAATTTCTGATCAGCAACTATTTTCTCCTAATACTCAAGGCTTTCTTCGCATTGGAATCGGAAACTAGACTGAAGGTAGATTTTATAAGGTGGCTGAATTATGATACAACTGAGATATATTAAGCTGCTAGACTACAATTGCTCGTAAAACTTGGCGGGAAAAGCGCTCATGTGACACCGCCTTTAATATGACATTATATTAAAGGGAGGTTTGGTTTTTTGGCACCCCTTATCCCTCATGTTTAGTCCCATTAGTTTTGAGATTTTAAGACTTTCGCTCGACATTAGTTTGGTGATTTGAAGACATTTCTCCCATTTAGTTGTGTATTTTTGTCCTGGCGTGCGATAGCGAGCCTGTAATTAAGAGGAACTGCCTTTTCTACCGAAAAAGTTAAAAAGAAATTGTAGAAGGGGGGGGGGGGTCTCGGGAGGAAACTAAAGCAAATGAATGATAAATAATAAATATATGAACAAATTAATGCAAATGTTCCCTTAACCCTTTCAGACTCATATGACACAGAGGTTGCCAGATTAGCCATAAGAAATAGAGTTCCCTCACTCTTATAATTACCTCTCCAAAATTAGTTTTCTGCCCACAGCTAACTCAAAGACAACTGCAGAGGTTGAAGCAACTAAACTAAAGGTTTCTAAATACCCCTGATGGTAACAAAGGCTTTAAAATATCCCTAATAGGCTCAAAATTGCGTCATATGTCGGAAGGGGTTAACTATAATTAAGTGGGGAGAAACTAAATGATATCACCTGTAACACCAGATAAGTATTTGGTCAAGTATGGGTCTGTTGTGTATGTATGTATGTATGTATGTATGTATGTATGTATGTGTGTATGTACTGTATATGTATCTATGTATGTATTCAGGCCCATTCCCAATTTTTTATTTTGTATTATTATTATTATTTTTATTATTATTATTATTATTTTTGTTGTGTGTATTATTATATGTAGGCCTATGTATGTATTATATCTGTTTGAACATTCCGGTATCATAATATGTCCTGATAGTAAAAGTCTGTCCATAAAATGCGGGCCATCTCCCCTTCATTGCCTTACTTACGGTAATCATTACGTCTGGGTGGGTGTACTTGTATGTATGTATGTATGTATGTGTTGGGGTGTAGTATGTTAAGGGCAGAGGGGCCGCTTTTGTGGACACCTTTCTCCCTCATGGTTAGCCCCATTGTGTTTTAGATTTTCAGACGTTCGCCCCATTAGTTTGGCGATTTTAAGAACTTTCGCCCCATTTCTGTCAATTTTAAGACTTCGTGCCAGTTAGGTGTTGATTTTTTCCTGGTGAGCGACAGGGAGCCTGTAATTTAAGGGGAACCGGCCTTCGGCCGGGAAATTTGTCTACCGAAAAATGTACAAATTTGTCTTGAAAGGGGATTTAGGGGGTGTAATTTGATGTTTGATGAAGGTCTAGGGAGGAAACTAAAAAAAAAAAAAAAAAAATATTTGATGAAAAGCCATTTATATAAGGAAATAACTACGATCATCCCCCCTTAATTGACGTTCGTGATTTCCTTACGGAAATCATTACGTCTGGGTGGTGTACGGTACTTGAATGAGTGAGTGTGAGTGTTTTGGGTGTAGTATGTTAAGGAGATTCCGGGCATAACTTAGGGTCCTTGGTGCGGGTGTCAAGTGCTGGCAAGGTGAGAGAGTGGGATAGAGAGAGAGAGTGTGTGTGTGTGTGTGTGTGTGTGTGAGAGAGAGAGAGAGAGAGAGGGTGTGTGTGTGTGTGTGTGAGAGAGAGAGAGAGAGAGGGTGTGTGTGTGTGTGTGTGAGAGAGAGAGAGCTGAAGTTAGATAGAGTGGGGAGGAGGTTGGAAGTTGGTATGAGGGGAACTGTAGATTGATTGGTATGGAATTGTAATGGTGCGAAGACATGGAGTGTGAGTATGTGTGTGAGAGAGAGAGAGTGAGGGAGAGTTATTAGGAGTTACAAGGAATAGTCAGTATTCCAAAGACCTTGCGGGCTATTCCGGGGAGATACTCGAAGTCGAAGGAGATAGATTGTTTAGTGCACTACACTCATTGTTTAGTGCACTACAGTCATTGTTTAGTGCACTACACTCATTGTTTAGTGCACTACAGTCATTGTTTAGTGCACTACAGTCATTGTTTAGTGCACTACAGTCATTGTTTAGTGCACTACACTCATTGTTTAGTGCACTACACTCATTGTTTAGTGCACTACACTCATTGTTTAGTGCACTACAGTCATTGTTTAGTGCACTACAGTCATTGTTTAGTGCACTACAGTCATTGTTTAGTGCACTACAGTCATTGTTTAGTGCACTACACTCATTGTTTAGTGCACTACAGTCATTGTTTAGTGCACTACACTCATTGTTTAGTGCACTACAGTCTTTGTTTAGTGCACTACAGTCATTGTTTAGTGCACTACACTCATTGTTTAGTGCACTACACTCATTGTTTAGTGCACTACACTCATTGTTTAGTGCACTACACTCATTACAGAGTGTGCAAAATACTATTTATTCTCTTCTTGAACTGAAGAACTATTTACAACTTCTGAGGCAAGTTTGTTCCAAGTTGAACATCTTTTATGTGGTAAAGTTTCCAAAAATACTAGTGCTGAACCTTTTCTAATTCTAACTTCCAGCCATGGTTGCGTGTTGTATTCATATTAAGGCTAAATATTTTGCTATAATCCACATTCTCAGACAGATCAAGAGCTCTCAACCGGTCCTCACAGCTCAATATTCCAATCGATGGAATATGCTTTGTAGCCTGAGAGAGAGAGAGAGAGAGAGAGAGAGAGAGAGAGAGAGAGAGAGAGAGAGAGAGAGAGAGAGAGAGAGAGAGAGAGAGAGAGAGAGAGAGAGAGAGAGAGAGAGAGAGAGAGAGAGAGAGAGAGAGAGAGAGAGAGAGATTAAAACCCCTGAACCCTTAATACCTAGGGATCAACACATTGACTGTATTTACCCGGTCTAAGCAAGAACAGGTGTGTGTTTGGCAGGTGTGTGAAAAGTGTGACAGGTGGGTGTGTGACAGGTTTTTGTGATATATATATATTATATACGGTATATATATATATACAGTATATTATATACTGTATATATATATATTATATACGGTATATATATATATATATATATATATATATATATATATATATATATATATAAGCACATAAATAATCCCCCCCCCCTCCCCCCCTTTAGCAATTTTAGAAAGGATTTGTGGGCATTAAAACAGTAGTTGAGGTATATTGAAAACCTGAAATGTCCGAGCCAATCATAGAGTAAGAGACAGGTGGGACTAGAATATGCAATGCAGTTAACAGGTGTAGGGAGGGGGGGGGGGGGGGGGGGGGGGGGGGCAAGAGAGAGAGAGAGAGAGAGAGAGAGAGAGAGAGAGAGTGAGTGAGTATATATATCCTAATGTAATAATTTAAATGGAAAAGTTCGGAGAGGGGGGGGGGGGGGGGAGAAAGAAGAAAAAAAAAAATGTAATAATCTACTGTGGAGGGGTGGGAGGGGGGTGGGGGGAGTAAAGAAGGGAGAGAGAGGGGGGGAGGAGATTAAAGAAGAGTAGAGAGAAAAGACATAGGAACCAGATGGGTGAATATTGGAAGTCTATATTTGACATAATTCAGAAGTGTATGTAGGTGCTGAGTTCCTATCATAGTACATACGCAGATGCACTGATGAGAAGTGCGTGTAGGCTAATACAAGCTGATATTTGATCAGCTTGGCTAGGGAGAGACCACGATACAATCCTCTCCATTGGGATAGCTGGAAAAAAAAACTATAGGTTTCTGGGGGATTCGAACCCTTGACCTCGCGGTCAGCGCGCAGCCCCTTAGACCGCTAGGCTAACCCGTGTATGTATAACTGGTGTTGTGTGTATGTACTATGTATAACTGGTGTTGTGTGTATATATTCCATGTGTACGTATCCATATATATACTGTATATAACCGGTATTGTCGTATATATAGCCTGTATCGCTGTATGTATAAGCCGGTGTATAATTGATGTATACCTCCCCCTCCTCTGGTATACACACACTAAGAGGTATTGATGTATGTATAACCGGTATTGTATGTATAACCGATCTTTATGCATAACTGATATCTGGTGTATAATTGATGTATACCCCACCCCCTCTGGTATACACACACTAAGAGGTATTGATGTATGTATAACCGGTATTGTATGTATAACCGATCTCTATGCATAATTGATATCTGGTGTATAATTGATGTATACCCCACCCCCTCTGGTATACACACACTAAGCGGTATTGATTCATCACACCACCACCACCACCACCATCGCTGCTGCTCCTGGTTGCCGTTATGGCTTTTAAAGATGACAGGTCGGCCCGGGGATTATACTGCCTGTATACATCTGTTACCGCCACCTCCACCTCTTATACTCACTACCACTCTCTCTCTCTCGCTCTAACTCGCTATCGTTCTCTCACTCGCTCTCCCTCTCTCTCTCGCGTTCTCTCTTACTCACTCATTCGCTCGCTATCGTTCTCTCTCACTTGCTCGGTATGGTTCACTCTCGCTCTCTCTCTCTCTCTCTCTCTCTCTCTCTCTCTCTCTCTCTCTCTCTCTCTCTCTCTCTCTCTCTCTCTCTCTCTCTCTCTCTCTCTCTCTCTCTCTAACAGACACACACACATTTCATATTCTCACATTCCCAACACATTTTTTAGATACCGGTTTCTGAATTTTTTCTCTCTCTCTCTCTCTCTCTCTCTCTCTCTCTCTCTCACTCACACACACACACACACACACACACACACACACACACACACACACACACACACACACACACACACACAGCCCGTAGCCTAGTAGGTAGAGCTCTCGTCTCACACACGAGGGGTCGGGGGTTCAATCCCAGACCGGGCGGAGACAAATTGGGCTTGTCTCCTTTCATGTGTTAGCCTCAGTTCACCTAGCTGTAAATATGTACCTGGAATAAGTGGACGACGTTGTGACGTCCCATCTGGGGTTGGCAAAAATGGTACAAGGCGAGATGGGTATCATATGGTTCACCTAAGCTGATGGCTACCTAAGCCTTCGGGCGAGACGGTACCGTCTATAGTGAGAATGGTACCAAACAGATCCACCCTAAGCCTTCGTTTCCGATGTCGCTAATTGGCTAAATACAGACTACACACACATCCACAGCCATTCCAACAGTACATAAAACACTTAACATGCATTTCACGCAATACATTCCCAGTTAAGGAGGCGCGATAATAATGAGCTTAGCTCGCATTGCGTGGATTCCCCTTGACGAACAAGTAACTGAGTAACACACACACACACCGTCACACACCTGTTTCATCTGTCATGCACCTGTCCCACACCTGTCTGGCCCCAGGTATACACGTGTCCTGCATCCCTTGACCCGCTGACCCACCCTTGTCATTCATCTCACACACTGCAAAATAGGAAGATCATATAAAAGGTATACACAATAATTGGGCAAATTGATAGTTATTTACCTTGCTATCCTTATATTAAATTAAATAAGGTTATATATTGATAGTTATTTACCTTGCTATCCTTATATTAAATTAAATAAGGTTATATATTGATAGTGATTACCTTGCTATCCTTATATTAAATTAAATAAGGTTATATATTGATAGTGATTTACCTTGCTATCCCTATATTAAATAAAATAAGGTTATATATTGATAGTGATTTACCTTGCTATCCTTATATTAGATTGATAAAGGTATATACACTTGTTGGGTATATTGATAGTGATTTACCTTGCTGTCCTTATATTAGATTGATAAAGGTATATATAATCATTGGGTATATTGATAGTGATTTACCTTTCTGTCCTTATATTAGATTGATAAAGGTATATATCATCATTGGGTATATTGATAGTGATTTACCTTGCTATCCTTATATTAGATTGATAAAGGTATATATCATCATTGGGTATATTGATAGTGATTTACCTTGCTGTCCTTATATTAGATTGATAAAGGTATATATAATTGGGTATATTGATAGTGATTTACCTTGCTGTCCTTATATTAGATTGATAAAGGTATATACAATCATTGGGTATATTGATAGTGATTTACCTTGCTGTCCTTATATTAGATTGATAAAGGTATATATCATCATTGGGTATATTGATAGTGATTTACCTTGCTGTCCTTATATTAGATTGATAAAGGTATATATAATTGGGTATATTGATAGTGATTTACCTTGCTGTCCTTATATTAGATTGATAAAGGTATATACAATCATTGGGTATATTGATAGTGATTTACCTTTCTGTCCTTATATTAGATTGATAAAGGTATATATCATCATTGGGTATATTGATAGTGATTTACCTTGCTGTCCTTATATTAGATTGATAAAGGTATATACAATCATTGGGTATATTGATAGTGATTTACCTTTCTGTCCTTATATTAGATTGATAAAGGTATATATCATCATTGGGTATATTGATAGTGATTTACCTTGCTGTCCTTATATTAGATTGATAAAGGTATATACAATCATTGGGTATATTGATAGTGATTTACCTTTCTGTCCTTATATTAGATTGATAAAGGTATATCATCATTGGGTATATTGATAGTGATTTACCTTGCTGTCCTTATATTAGATTGATAAAGGTATATACAATCATTGGGTATATTGACAGTCATAAACCTTTTTATCCTTATATTTAATTGCAAAAGGTATATCACACAAACACACTTGCCTCTCTCTCTCTCTCTCTCTCTCTCTCTCTCTCTCTCTCTCTCTCTCTCTCTCTCTCTCTCTCTCTCTCTCTCTCTCTCTCTCATTGGTTATTAATATTATCAAGTGTTGTCATTGGTTGTAGATGGTGTCAGAAGTGTTGCAGGTGTTGTCAATGGTTTTAAATGTTGTCCGGTGTTGTCATTGGTTGTAGTTGTTGTCATAAGTGTTGTAGGTGTTGTCAATGGCTTTAAATGTTGTAGGTGTTGTCATCGATTATATTAAATGTTGTGAGTGTGTTGTGGAGCTTTGGTTGTAAATATTGACAGTCCCACTAGCCCACTGACAACACAAGTGACATCACCTGGGGAGAGGAGGAGGAGGAGGAGGAGGAAGAGGAGGAGGGAGGGAGGGAGGGGGAAGGAGGAGGAGGGAGGAGGAGGAGGGGAGGGGAGGAGGAGAAGCAGATGGAGTGGAGAGGGTGGGGTAGGATGAGGAGGAGGAGAAACAGATGGAGAGGAGGGAGTAGGCGTTGGAAGAGAACCAATAAAATAACTTGATGAAGAGGAAAATGAAGAAGAAGAAGAGGAAGAAGAAGAAGAAGAAGAAGAAAAAGGAGAAGGAGGAGGAGGAGGACGAGAATAGGGTGTTTGAGAGTATTGATTAGTAAGCTGGAATAAACATTGCAAGAAATTAGGAAAAAGTGGCACAGCACGAGAGAGAGAGAGAGAGAGAGAGAGAGAGAGAGAGAGAGAGTTTGACCATATGGACTAATTTTTCAGACAGTAATTTAATTCATGGGTGTTGTAACAGTTAGGCCATCGATATATATTATGTTTCATCTATATAATTTGTATTTATCTTCTGCTCGCTCTCTCTCTCTCTCTCTCTCTCTCTCTCTCTCTCTCTCTCTCTCTCTCTCTCTCTCTCTCTCTCTCTCTCTCTCTCTCTCTCTCTCTCTCTCTCTCTCTCTCTCTCTCTCGTACATTGATTGGTTAGCTCTACAATTAGATATATATATATTAGTTACAATAGGGCTGACGTAATCATAGTTATTATTTATATTTGGTACCAATCTTCCCGACGTTATTACATATTAATTTCCTTATTTAATTATTTATGTATTGTTCGTGTTTATAAGTCTCGAGATATCAGTTGCTAAGGGGTTCAATTTACCATCAGATGGGAAAACAATAGACCTCAGCTGCTACGGATACGCTCATACCAGTGTCGTAATTGGCGTTATTGTCAGGATACCTCTCTCCCAACCTGTCCGACATTTTCCTTATATATATATATATATACCGGTATATCGAATATTTTGTGTTTATATACTATATCGACCTTTATATACTGTATATAGTATTATCTATGTAATTAGCAATCTTTCAGTCGAGTATTGCCAGCCCTTTGAGAGTTTTGTTCTGAAACGTATTGGTCTGGTTAATGGGGGGGGGGGCTGTTTTTGTTTTTCTCTCCGGGTTGTATCCATTCGGCTCCATTCAGCCTACTGTTTTAAGACGTTTATCCCCATGCAGGTGTTGATTTATACATGGCGAGCGATAGCGAGCCACCATATTTGGATAATGAATTGGACATGTGGCTAAATTTGTACATTTTTCGATAGTAAAATGTCTCCGGCGAAGCCTGATTTCTCCATAAAATGCTGGGTCGCTATCGCTCGCCAGGAAAAAATCGACACCTGGATGGGGATAAACGTCTTGAAACAGTAAGCTGAATGGGGCCGAATGGATACAACCCAGAGAAAGAGAGAAAAGGAGAGAAAAAAAAGCAGGTCAACCCTTTAACAAAACAATATATTGAGTATTTGGTTTGATATACTGTATCAATCTTTATATATAGTATTATATTTGTCCTCTTACAGCGAGGGTAATGTGAGCACCCCACAGTGAACGGTGTGGTAGTGGTGGTAGTAGTGGTGGTAGTAGTTGTGGTGGTAGTTGTGGTAGTAGTTATGGTGCTGAGGGGGTGAACACAGAACACTCTAGCGCCGAGGTAGAACTAGTGGGGGTGGTGTTCATTTATAACACGAGAACATACATTAATGAAGACAACAAAAAGCCGAAGGAGCAAAACTAACTGGAAATGAACGAAGACGAACTATGGATGAAATTAAGGTGAGTCAATGTGGAAAAGAACATTAACTGGCTGAAACAAAAAAAAACACAGATGAAAGCAAGATAAAAAAAAATACATGCCTGAAAGAACACTGCTTGAAATAGAGAACTTATAATAATAGAGAAAACTGAATAACAAAATAAAACTAAGAGACAATAACCAATGATATTATAATGTGAATATAATTATGTAAATGTAAGAGGCATAAAGAGATAGAACAGAAATACAGAGAGAAACGGCAATAGCTTAATTAATTTTAAGACACAAAAATATAATAGCCGAAACAAGAGTGATAGTAATATTGACCAAGCTAGAACATTTATAACAAGACTAAAATAGTAATTGAAAACAAATAATAATAATAATTACTAATAAAAGGGCATTCATTCAATTAAGAAACCACGGGGAAAAAAAACTTAATTGCATACTAAGAAAGAAAGAATAAATAAATCAACACCCACATGAACAAGAACAAGAACAAAATATAAAAATGTCCTAAATAAAGTCGAACATTAACCAAGCCAATTCTTCGATCCACATAAAGGCTTGACAAAATATACTCCATTAATCCTAAGCAAGCAACCCCCTCTCCAAAAAAAGAAAACATGTCGATGCTAGACAAAATCCGCGAGCGCAGCGCAGAAGTGGGGCGGCGGTTGAGTGTGGGGGTTGCCCCAGGGGGCGCCGGATCCCCCCGTCGGCTGAGTGTGGGGGGGCTAATCTCTCCCACCCACGACCACCACAGCCTATCCCCGCTCAACCTCTCCCCTGGCCTGGCTAGGAAGAGGACCAGCCTGGATTGTTCACCAGGGGATGTTAGCAGTCATCTCTATACTGTTATGGCCGGGGCATTACTAGCTCATCCGGCACAACATGTTCTCAAGGTACTTATTTATTATTCTATGTATTTTAGGTTTCGCCACTCTTCTAGTGGCACTGAGGAGCGCGCCGCCCCTCGGTCTGGGTGGTGAATTGGTGCAGAAGACTTTTTGAAGGGGCAGCACGCTCCCCTGCGAAGATGGGCTCGTCTGGCACCTTCTGAATTTCGACATCGAGGGCTCTCTTGAAGTTGTCTAACGAGACGCCCCTCATGTCTCTTATTCGCCGTGGGAGTGTGTTGTAGAGGCGTGGTCCTCTGTGTGCTAACCAGCCCTCTCGCAGCAAGCCCATATCACCTCGATTTTTCATCCTGGGGATATCGCATTCCCAGCCTCTCCTATCACTGAACTTCATGACTATCGGGGTGTATAGAGTTGGTACTATTCCCCCAGCGATTTTCCATGTGTATATTATTAAATAACGTTCTCTTCTACGTTTCAACGGGTACAGCTTCAGTGATCTTAAACGCTCCCAATACTGTAGATGTTTTACTGAACTTATAATGTGTGGTGAAGTTTCTGTGTACGCTCTCTAAGTCATTTATTTCACCTACTTTGTATGTGGATGCTAATACGTTACAGAACTCTAGCCGCTTGTTAGCCGTATTGCAGCTGCAACTTTGACCCGGTTATGTTCTTTGAAACTTATATTTTCCGACATGATCATATGGATACTTCACGCAGACTACTAACACATAATCATTTATGTGTTATCTTATGTATTGACGGTGTAATTGTAAGTGTTTAAGTTCTGTATGTGGTATCCTAGGTTCGAATTCCGAGAGGATCACATCTTTTCATTATTTTAAGGGGAATGACCTGTTTTTTTCTATTTTTTTGGTTGTATCCATTCGGCCCCATTCAGCCTGCTGTTTTAAGACATTTATCCCCATCAAGGTATCGACCTTTTCCTGGCGAGCGATAGCGAGCATTTTGTGGAGAAATCCGGCTTCGCCGGAGACATTTTTCTATCGAAAAATGCACAAATTTAGCCAGCTGTCTGATTCATATCCAAAATATAGTGGCACACTATCACTCGCCAGGTATAAATCGACACCTGGATGGGGATAAACGTCTTAAATCAGAATGCTGAATGGGGCCAAAATGAATACAACCCAGAGAGAAAAGAAAGCAGGTCACCCCCCTTAATTTGAGGGTGTTTGGTGTTGGGAGTGAAGTTAAGATTATAATAATAGCTTCTCGTTTTCTTCAGCTACTATTCCTATCACTGATCATTGGGCCACACTTTTAACCCCTTCAGTACCGGTGACATCCTTTTCATTACAGTATACTTTGGTAACTTTTAGACGATTTTATTCAGCTTAGGAATGACTTCTACCAATGACAAGGCTACATACAGACTATTTCGATCCATCTCTCTCTCTCTCGCTCTCGCTCTCTCGCTCTCGCTCTCTCTCTCTCTCTCTCTCTCTCTCTCTCTCTCTCTCTCTCTCTCTCTCTCTCTCTCTCTCTCTCTCTCTCTCTCTCTCTCTCTCTCTCTCTCGCAAGCTTAGGTAGTATAATGAAGTAGAGTGCCGTAGAGAACATGGCACTTCAAGGTGTGTGTATGTGTGAGAGTATAATATTAATAATAATAATCATAAACAAATAATACTAATAATGATAATATTAATAATAATAATAATCGGTTTATTTCGAGCCGGAAGCCAGTGAGGCTAAAAATACACAATGCCTTAACCTTATTTATCCTAAGTGGAACCCAGAAGTGGTGCATCCACTCCTAACCTCCACAGCCCGTAATTTATTTGACAAAAGCCTCACTGGTATGTAGCTGGGAGGATCGAACCTGTGCTACCAGAACCAAGCGGCTAGAATACATTAACCCATTCAGTACCAGGGACGTCCTTTTCATCAGATTCTGGCAACTATTAGACGATTTTATTCAGCTTAGGAAGTGCCTCTACCAATAAAAAGGCTTCAAACTATCTCAACCAACCCTTTTAACTACCACAGATTCTTCCTAAGCTGCATAACATCGTCTAAATATTATAGTTAGAATAAAATATAACACGTCGCTGGTACTCAAAGGGTTAACCCAATACGCTCGGCCACTGTGACCGTGTGTGTGTGTGTGTGTGTGTGTGTGTGTGTGTGTGTGTGCGTGCAATTATTATTATTGTAGTATACAGGATTTGAGATTATGGCTGGCATTGTCACGCTTCCTAGACCATTAATATCAGTGACACCTACTCATCTCCTTACTCAAGGGAGATGGTAACCGCCGGACAGTTATTTCTCAGTAAACCTTCACGAACCTGAGCGAGATTTTATTCCAGATCTGTTAGGAGAGAGAGAGAGAGAGAGAGAGAGAGAGAGAGAGAGAGAGAGAGAGAGAGAGAGAGAGAGAGAGAGAGAGAGAGAGAGAGAGAGAGAGAGATTGCGCTAAAGGGTACCTCTCCAATAAAAAAGGCAGTTGATACAAAACCTCCCATTCAGTATATTTGTTGACAAGCACGTACCCTCCTCCTTCCACCCTTCCGGCAATAAGTGTATAGTTGAACACGTAAAACATGACACATACAAAGGGCCTGGTGTTCTGGGGAAGGGGCTCCAATCCTGATCGCAACTGTACATATTTATATTAATTCACCAACCCACCAATTAACTTACAAATAAATCTAATTAATGGAATCAATGAATATATGTGATACTCCAAGGACTATATGTGGTACTCCAAGGACTCGAACCTAGGATACTCAAGCCGAAATTCCGCGCTCTAACCATTACGCTATCAAGATAGTTAAAGGTTTTCTACGATATATTATTCAGTCTCGAATACTGAATATTAATATGAGCTATTTATAAACACACATAATTGTCCTTGGTCAAATGGTTCTACTATAGCACGAATACTCTTGGGAATCGAACCGAGATCTACGAGAATGATGTCTTCTCGTAGTCCTCGATCGAACCCTAGCACCAGCCAAGTACCAGGTCCAGGCTTAATCCACCGCACCACACTGCCCCCCCCCCCCCCTTCTCCTTCACACACACACACACACACACATGTACGTTATCTTGATCACCTGCATTGCTGCTAATTTGGACCCTATGGTATCGCTTCTATCTAGTCTGACCTAGTTTGGTGAGAGAGAGTGTTTGTGTGTATGAGTGAAAGACATAGTGTGTGTGTGTGTGTGAGAAAAAGAGAGAGAGAATGTGCGTGCGTGTGTGCGAGAGAGTGAGTGTGTGTGTGTGTGTGTGAGAGAGAGAGTGAGTGTGTGTGTGTATCAGAGAGAGAGAGAGAGAGAGAGAGAGAGAGAGGTACCGGTAACTAAGTAACTACACTGTATGAATTGGATGTTTTAATACCGTATAACAAATAATAAATATTTTAATCATTTCCATATTCAAATCAACACATAACGCTTGAAACTTTTTTTGTTTTAAATTAAGCCTTTGATTTTACAATGCATCGAATAAAATGTATATCTTAAAATACATGAAATATAATAATACAAATAAAACCTAGCAAAATCACGAAGACAAACCAAAACATATTTACCTTGAAATTCCTGAACCCTAACCTTTGAACAACAATGTATCTCTTGTACCTTAAGGGGAGGTGTTTAGTTTGTTCCTTAGACCTCCATCAAGTTTAAAATTACACCCTCTAGACCCCCTTTCAAGATAAATTTGTACATTTTTCGGTAGAAAAATGTCCCGGCCGAAGGCCGGTTCCTCTTAAATTACAGGCTCGCTATCGCTCGCCAGGTTAAAATAGACACCTGAATTGCACGAAAGGTCTTAATATGGGGTGAAAGTTCTTAAAATCGCTAAACTAATGGGGCAAACGTTTTATAATGTCAAAAGCAATGGGGCTAAACATGAGGGAGAAAGGGGTCAAGAAAACAATCCCTCAAGTGGAGATCTCCCCTTAAACATACATAAAATATAACAAGACACAATTATAACATAACAAAATCACGAAAACAAACCAAAAAAAATTATCTCTTGTTTTCGCTCAGCCTCCCACAATTTATCGGACAGGAAGCAAAATGTCACCCCTATAAATATCCATATCACCTTTTTTTATATATGTGTTTTTCGCCGCTCGCTATCCTTCCTAATATTTGAGGCGGTGTCACACGAGCGAGTTTACCGTCAATTTTTTTACGGGGAATTGACCACTTGCGAGTTTCAGGCTATAAGGAAGTTGGAGCCGTAAACATCGATATTAAACAGAAATACAATACTAATGTAGGTTTCTAATGGATGACAAGTATGTTAATTGGGGGTTATGTATTTATATAAACACTACAACCGCACATCAAACACTACAACCGCACATCAAACACTACAACCGCACATCAAACACTACAACCGCACATCAAACACTACAACCGCACATCAAACACTACAACCGCACATCAAACACTACAACCGCACATCAAACACTACAACCGCACATCAAACACTACAACCGCACATCAAACACTACAACCGCACATCAAACACTACAACCGCACATCAAACACTACAACCGCACATCAAACACTACAACCGCACACCAAACACCACAACCGCACATCAAACACCACAACCGCACATCAAACACTACAACCGCACATCAAACACTACAACCGCACATCAAACACTACAACCGCACATCAAACTTTAATAATAATGAAGAAGTATACATACAAATAAACAAGACCTACCCCCTTAAGGGGGGTGACCTGTGTTTGTTCTGTCCTTTTCTATCTTTCTCTGGCTTGTATCCATTTGGCCCCATTCAGCCTACTGTTTTAAGACGTTTATCCCCATCCAGGTGTCAAATTCTTACTGGTGAGCGGTAGCGAGCCAGCATATTTTTAATTTTTGTTTGACAGCAGGCTAAATGTGTAAATTTTTCGATAGAAAAATTTCTCCGGCAAAGCCGGATTTCTTCATATAATGCTGACTCGCTATCGCTCGCCAGGAAGAAATCGACACTTAGATGGGGATAAACGTCTTAAAATAGTTGGCTGAATGGGGCCGAATGGATACAAGCCAGAGAAAGAGAGAAAAGGACAGAAATAACAAAAAGCAGGTCACCCCCTTAATGTGGTCCAAGGTACACTCGGATACCATAGTCTCTAGCCCGCTCATAGATATTATTCCTGGACTTCACCTATTTCTAATTATGGAAGTATATCTCTGGAAACCAATTTATGAATATGATTGTCTTTACATCAACTACAAAACTATATTAAGTCAATTCAGATACTTATTTATTATGTTTGCACCAAAAAAATCATAGGGAGGCTATACCCTATTCCAAGTAGGTAAGCCAGAAATCCTGAACTTTAACCTCTGTAACTCAAAACGGGCTAGAGCAAATGGGCTGTAGATGACCACACCTATTACCTGGTTGGCTGACTCTTCCCAAATAGTAGAAATATTAGCTCGGTTACTCTAGTCGCTTGTGAGTTACAGAGGTATACAGTGCGGTATACAGTAGATATATTTCGGGTGCGGTATACAGTAGATATATTTCGGGTGCGGTATACAGTAGATATATTTCGAGTGCGGTATACAGTAGATATATTTCGAGTGCGGTATACAGTAGATATATTTCGAGTGCGGTATACAGTAGATATATTTCGAGTGCGGTATACAGTAGATATATTTTGAGTGCGGTATACAGTAGATATATTTCGGGTGCGGTATACAGTAGATATATTTCGGGTGCGGTATACAGTAGATATTTTTTGCGGTATACAGTAGATATATTTCGAGTGCGGTATACAGTAGATATATTTCGAGTGCGGTATACAGTAGATATATTTCGAGTGCGGTATACAGTAGAATATTTCGAGTGCGGTATACAGTAGATATATTTCGAGTGCGGTATACAGTAGATATATTTCGAGTGCGGTATACAGTAGATATATTTCGAGTGCGGTATACAGTAGATATATTTCGAGTGCGGTATACAGTAGATATATTTCGAGTGCGGTATACAGTAGATATATTTCGAGTGCGGTATACAGTAGATATATTTCGAGTGCGGTATACAGTAGATATATTTCGAGTGCGGTATACAGTAGATATATTTCGAGTGCGGTATACAGTAGATATATTTCGAGTGCGGTATACAGTAGATATATTTCGAGTGCGGTATACAGTAGATATATTTCGAGTGCGGTATACAGTAGATATATTTCGAGTGCGGTATACAGTAGATATATTTCGGGTGCGGTATACAGTAGATATATTTCGAGTGCGGTATACAGTAGATATATTTCGAGTGCGGTATACAGTAGATATATTTCGAGTGCGGTATACAGTAGATATATTTCGAGTGCGGTATACAGTAGATATATTTCGAGTGCGGTATACAGTAGATATATTTCGAGTGCGGTATACAGTAGATATATTTCGAGTGCGGTATACAGTAGATATATTTCGAGTGCGGTATACAGTAGATATATTTCGAGTGCGGGTATGTACCAGTCAGATATATTTCGAGTGCGGTATACAGTAGATATATTTCGAGTGCGGTATACAGTAGATATATTTCGAGTGCGGTATACAGTAGATATATTTCGAGTGCGGTATACAGTAGATATATTTCGAGTGCGGTATACAGTAGATATAGTTTACTATCGCCAGAAAATATATATATTTTTTTTCAATCTTTGTGCAAACCTGGTATTGTAATATTATTTGTCACCCATATATATATATTCATTTAAAATTATATATATATATATATATATATATATATATATTCATTTAAAATTATATATATATATATATTTATAGTTTTATACTGTGTAGTTATATATATATATATATTTATTATATTATATGTGAAGTTTTTTCTCACTAAACCCTGGTTGGTTACTGTCTCCCTTAAGCAAGGAGATGGCATTATTATAGTGCTATTGAATCTAGAAGGACATGAATTGCACTTAAGAAAAGACCTGACTTATTATTATTATTACTATTATTATTATTATTATTATTATTGTTATTACTTTATATGTCTTTAATTGCGTATCATTAGTTATTTGTGTATGCATATTTAACTGTGTGTTCTACATTATTCTTTATGAACAGTATATTTAATTGTGTATTGTCAATTATTGTGTACGTGTAACTAATTGTGTCTTCTGTTGCTCTACAGGTGAGTGTGGTGAATGAGGGTGCTAATGAGAGTACCTGGGAGAATGAGGTAAGTGCCTAGTTTTCACCCACCACAAATGTACGTCAAAAACATTTTCAATATTAAGAGTTGTCCAGGCCAGCGATAGTGAGCCTGTAATTTAGGAGGAACTGGTCTTCGGCTGGGATTTTTTTTTGCCGAAAAATTTACAAATTTATCTAGCTTGATGGAGGTCTAGGAAGGAAACTAAATAAATATATAATCGACCAACAAATAAATTCCCCCCTCCCCCTTAAAGAGAGATTAGTATTTAGTTGTTCATATATATATTGCTGAATATCCACAGGGAAGAAAGGAAAATAAACACAGAGTCCCAAGCGCTTTCGTGTATTACATCTTCAGGGGACAGAGGACAGGCAGACTATTGTGAACGAACGTCTTAAAATAGCAAAACTAATGGGTCAAAACATGAGGGAGAAGGGGGTCCAGAAATAGCGAGTACTACCCCCTTTAAATGGTTAATCATTTCATAAATTTATTATTTTATAC
The DNA here is from genome assembly GCA_032716605.1 of Paralithodes platypus. Taxonomy (NCBI): domain Eukaryota; kingdom Metazoa; phylum Arthropoda; class Malacostraca; order Decapoda; family Lithodidae; genus Paralithodes; species Paralithodes platypus. The sequence continues at coordinate 20,423,312 of CM064484.1, forward strand.
GTCAAATAGTCTGGTTTTATTTTATACGTCAAATAGTCTGGTTTTATTTTATACGTCAAATAGTCTGGTTTTATTTTATACGTCAAATAGTCTGGTTTTATTTTATACGTCAAATAGTCTGGTTTTATTTTATACGTCAAATAGTCTGGTTTTATTTTATACGTTAAATAGTCTGGTTTTATTTTATACGTCAAATAGTTTGGTTTTATTTTATACGTCAAATAGTCTGGTTTTATTTTATACGTCAAATAGTCTGGTTTTATTTTATACGTCAAATAGTCTGGTTTTATTTTATACGTTAAATAGTCTGGTTTTATTTTATACGTCAAATAGTCTGGTTTTATTTTATACGTTAAATAGTCTGGTTTTATTTTATACGTCAAATAGTCTGGTTTTATTTTATACGTTAAATAGTCTGGTTTTATTTTATACGTCAAATAGTCTGGTTTTATTTTATACGTCAAATAGTCTGGTTTTATTTTATACGTCAAATAGTCTGGTTTTATTTTATACGTCAAATAGTCTGGTTTTATTTTATACGTTAAATAGTCTGGTTTTATTTTATACGTTAAATAGTCTAGTTTTATTTTATACGTCAAATAGTCTGGTTTTATTTTATACGTCAAATAGTCTGGTTTTGTTTTATACGTCAAATAGTCTGGTTTTATTTTATACGTCAAATAGTCTGGTTTTATTTTATACGTCAAATAGTCTGGTTGTATTTTATGACTTTATCTCGTATCTGAACTTTGGTGTTATATATAGGCTATGTGTGTGTGTGTGTGTGTGTGTGTGTGTGTGTGTGATGGGGGGGGGGGGGCTAATGTCAAGGATGCAAGAGAAAGAGAGAGAGATTAGTACAGATTATGACCCTTGATAATACTAGTAGTGATAACAGCTGGTTAATACACCTTACACAGAGAGAGAGAGAGAGAGAGAGAGAGAGAGAGAGAGAGAGAGAGAGAGAGAGAGAGAGAGAGAGAGAGAGAGAGAGAGAGAGAGAGAGAGACGAGAGAGAGAGGAGGAGAGGAGGAGAGGAGAGAGGAGAGAGAGCGAGAGAGAGGAGAGAGAGGGGAGAGAGAGAGAGAGAGAGAGAGAGAGAGAGAGAGAGAGAGAGAGAGAGAGAGAGAGAGAGAGAGAGAGAATTACACTACAGATTAAGGACCTTGATAATACCAATAGAGATAACAGCTCGTCACCCCAACACACACACTTATATACCCATCACTTAGTCTGCCCTCTTTGGTGCTACGGTTAGGATCTACTCTCTTATATTCTACTACTACTACTTATTTATCTACTTCTACTGCTACTACTACTGCTACTCCTACTACTATTTATCTATCTCTTGCTACTACTATTGTTACTAAGCTGCCTACTTAACTATATACTACTACTACTACTACTACTACTACTGCTGCTAGTCTACTACTACTATTGCTACTTAACTATCTACTACCACTATTACTATTATTACTACTAAACTGTTTACTTAATTATTTACTACTATTACTACTACTACTACTACTATTACTAGCAGTAGTAGTACTAGCGGTATAAAGAAAAACAAGCAACCACAGATCAAGCAAATAATCAAATGAGTACAAAGAAAAACAAGCAACAACAGATCAAGTAAACAATCAAAGGCGTACGAAGAAAACCAAGCAACAACACATCAAGTAAACAAAGCAAATCAGTGGTGCCTATGAAGCGAACGAATAGAAAACAATGTCTTGATTTAAACACTGAGTCTATGTGATTCAACTTTATTAGGGTAAGTTATTGGAGTGTTAAGTTGTGATATATAATGTATACTGTATATTATGTACGCTCTAGGACATACAACGTGCCCCTAATGTTTCGAAGCCATCCCGATCTAAATTGAATCATGTTTTTTAAGTATTGGGTCAAAATATACAAGTGGGCCTTCTCTGTCGTGCATGAACGCCGCCTAGGGAGTATACCTGTACTCGTGAACGCCGCCTAGGGAGTATACCTGTACTCGTGAACGCCGCCTAGGGAGTATACCTGTACTCGTGAACGCCGCCTAGGGAGTATACCTGTACTCGTGAACGCCGCCTAGGGAGTATACCTGTACTCGTGAACGCCGCCTAGGGAGTATACCTGTATTCGTGAACGCCGCCTAGGGAGTATACCTGTACTCGTGAACGCCGCCTAGGGAGTATACCTGTACTCGTGAACGCCGCCTAGGGAGTATACCTGTACTCGTTGAACGCCGCCTAGGGAGTATACCTGTACTCGTGAACGCCGCCTAGGGAGTATACCTGTACTCGTGAACGCCGCCTAGGGAGTATACCTGTACTCGTGAACGCCGCCTAGGGAGTATACCTGTACTCGTGAACGCCGCCTAGGGAGTATACCTGTACTCGTGAACGCCGCCTAGGGAGTATACCTGTACTCGTGAACGCCGCCTAGGGAGTATACCTGTACTCGTGAACGTAAACAAACACGTGACTCACCCGCCTCTTCCGGGCCTCCGACGACAATATTCTCATTGTTCTAACCTGACCTAATCGGGTGGCTGCTGCCCCCAGGCCTCTATTGCCCCTACAAATGATATAGAATATGTCAAATTACTAGAAAGCACAGAACACCGTCTATACAGTAGCAAGGATACTAATGGACGTAAACAAACACGTGACTCACCAACTTTCTCCGGGCCTCCGACTACATTACCCTTACCTGAGTTACCTTACAATCTAATCTGGCCCAGACCCCCACTGCTCTTATATATCATGTACAAGACGTCAAATTACTAGAACGCACTGGGGGAGCGTGAAAAACATCTCCATGATCGCGATTTACGCATCATAACAATAGATAACTGGGGTTTCAAGGGTATAAGCTTACCCTTAGACCATTCGAGTGTGTGTGTGTGTATGGTGGGATAAGATGTGAGTTAGGTAAGTGTAACCTCCCTACCCTTGTGAGAGAGAGAGAGAGAGAGAGAGAGAGAGACAAAATTGTAAGTGTGTTAGGTAAGTGTCACCTCCCTACCCTTGTGAGTTTACTTGACCTTACACTAGACTAACATACACACACACACACACACACCCTGGGTATACTAACATCCGGGCCTGCTGCTCCTCCTGCTCTCTCTCTCTCTCTCTCTCTCTCTCTCTCTCTCTCTCTCTCTCTCTCTCTCTCTCTCTCTCTTTCACACACAATTTACTCCCTTCTTACCCACCGTGTTCCAAATAGGTAGGCCAGAAATCATGAACCCTAACCTCTGTAACTCAAAAAGGGAAGGAGCAAATGGGGTATACATTTCCACACCTATTCCCTGGCTGACCCTTCCCAAATGGTAGACGTATGAGCTGGATTACTCTAGTCGTTTGTGAGTTATAGAGGTCAATAGTCAAGAGTTTTTGCCTACTTATTTGGAACAGGGTGTATATCTACGTTTTCTTTGCTGGATGAATGGCAGACTTATTTGTCATTCACGATTATTTTTGTGTTCACTTCCTACACTCACTCACTCATTCACTCACTCACTCACTCTCTCACTTACTCACTCAGTCAATCACTCACTCACTCACTCACTCAGTCAATCACTCACTCACTCACTCAGTCAGTTAATCAATCACTCACTCACTCACCTCCTCACTCCTCACACCTATGTCTTACCAAAAAGACATAAACGAGTTCAACGTAGAGTTACCAAAATGATACCTAGCCTAAAGAACAAACCATACGAAGAGCGTCTTAGAGAATTAAATCTATTTCCTTTAACCCAGCGCAGATTAAGAGGTGACTTAATTCAAGTGTTCAAAATCATCAAAGGCATCGACAATATGAACTGTAGTAAGTACTTCACTATCAACCAATCTAATTACACGCGGGGAAACGGTTGCAAAATTATTGGTAAATCTTTTAACTCACACGAATCTAAGAATTTCTTCTTCAATCGAGTTGTCAACTTGTGGAATGGGGTTCCCCGAGACGTTATAGACTGCAGCACCGTTGATTCATTTAAACTCCGCCTAGACAAATATCTCGCATCAAACCCGCGACTGACAGCGTTTGTAAATGAATAACTTTATTTTATCCTCCCCTCAGTCACTAACCCATATGTCCCCTACTAACTTACTAGTCCTGCTACGGGCATTAGTTCCAGGGCAGTAGTTCCCTTTCCAATGTTCCCTTACCCACTCTAAACCACTGTTTGGACACTTGATCCTCAGTGTTTTGGAGGACAAGCAGCCTAGAAGGGTCACTAGACCAGTTGTTGCTTGATTTCCTTTGTACTCCTTTGTACTCTCATTTACTCACTCACTCACTCACCTCCTCACTCACTCACTTACCTCCTCACTCACTCACTTACTCTCACTCAATCAGTCAGTCAATCATTCACTCACCCCTCACTCACTCTCTCACTTTCTCACTCACTCACTTACTATATCACTCTCTCACTTTCTCACTCACTCACTTACTATATCAATCACTCACTCACTCAATCAGTCAGTCAGTCAATCACTCACTCACTTACTCTATCATCCCCCCCCTTTGATTTGCTCCTATCTCACCTGCTCTTCTCTTGACACTTACCTGTAGGGCTAGCACTCTCTCTCTCTCGCTCTCTCTCTCTCTCTCTCGCTCTCTCTCTCTCTCTCTCTCTCTCTCTCTCTCTCTCTCTCTCTCTCTCTCTGCAGGAACAACAAATAATAAATGAATCAGTAAATATATGAACAAATAAATACAAATATCCTAAGAAACGGATAATAAGGGAACAGCTGATTATAGTGTTTCAAGATTGTAAAAGGATTAAGCATTGTAAATGACAATAATCTATTTAAGATAGCCAAAGAGAGTTACACAAGAGGGAACAAATTAAAACCAATAGACAGGAAAGCGAACCTAGACACAACGAAATATGTGTTCACTCACAGTATAATTTGTGAGTGAAATAAAGCCGCTAATGAAGTTACAGACAGTGGTTCAGTAGACACATTTAATGTAACCTGTACAGTACCAGGAATGTATTTTGTATTTTTTATTCTAGCTATATTTAGACGATTTTGTGCAGTTTAAGAAGGATCTGTGGTAGTAAATATGGCTAAGTGAGATAGTTCGAAGCCTGTTAATTGCTGGAGGCCCTTTTTAAGCTGAATATAATCGTCTAATAGTAGCCAGAATAATATTAAAAGGACGTCGTCAGTACAGAAGGGGTTAAGGTTAGATTCATACTGCATAGAAGTTGGTCTGGAGACTGGAGTGAAAATGATTACTGACAGGAGAACCTGACAGAAATGATTACTGCCAAGAGAACCTGACAGAAATGATTACTGACAAGAGAACCTGACAGAAATGATTACTGACAAGAGAACCAGACAGAAATGATTACTGACAAGAGAACCAGACAGAATGATTACTGACAAGAGAACCTGACAGAAATGATTACTGACAAGAGAACCAGACAGAAATGATTACTGACAAGAGAACCTGACAGAAATTATTACTGACAAGAAAACCTGACAGAAATTATTACTGACAAGAAAACCTGACAGAAATTATTACTGACAAGAAAACCTGACAGAAATTATTACTGACAAGAAAACCTGACAGAAATTATTACTGACAAGAGAACCTGACAGAAATTATTACTGACAAGAGAACCTGACAGAAATTATTACTGACAAGAGAACCTGACAGAAATGATTACTGACAAGAGAACCTGACAGAAATGATTACTGACAAGAGAACCTAACAGAAATGATTACTGACAAGAGAACCTAACAGAAATGATTACTGACAAGAGAACCTGACAGAAATGATTACTGACAAGAGAACCTGACAGAAATGATTACTGACAAGAGAACCTGACAGAAATGATTACTGACAAGAGAACCTGACAGAAATTACACTGTTTTCAGTTGAAGAGAGCAGAAGAAAAAGTTGAAGGTATGCATGACATTCATTTCCATGACTAACTATTCTATAAATTACTTCAGGCGATTTCCAAGCCTTGCAAGGTTATTCACTTCTGACTATTTTCATTGACGGCAAAGCGCCGGAGGGTGGGGAGAGAGCCTTCATCTTTGCTATAATTTCCTTCCACTTTCTCTTTCTCTAAGGGTTGCTATCTCTACTTGAATTAACCCTTTCAGTACTGGTGCTGTCCTTTTTATTATAGTCTGGCAACTACTAAACAATTGTATTCAGTTTAAAAAGGGTCTCCAGCAATTAAATGGCTTCGAATGATCTCACCTAACCATTTTTACTACCACAGATCCTTCCTAAACTGCATAAAATCGTCTAAATATACCTAGAATGAAATTTAAAAAGGTGACCGTAAGATTAGTGTATCTATGTAATTCTATGAAAATATATGAAAACACATGAATACAGTATATCTATGCAAATCTATGACAAATCTATGTAAACACATGTGAATCTGTGTAAAATATGTAAATCTACTAAAATATATATAAATCTATGAAAATCTATGACACTATGTAAAAATATCTGTTATCTGGCACCTGCTTCCACCTGCTCTGCCAGTCTTTCTCACTCTCTCTGCTATCTCTGCTCCCCCCTTTTTACCTCCTCCCCCCCACCCTCTCTCACCCTTACCCCTTCCTTGTTTCTGTCACTCACATTGGAGATCAGAGAGAGAGAGAGAGAGAGAGAGAGAGTGTGTGTGTGAGAGAGGGAGAGAGATTTTGTAGGGAATTATTAAGAGGAGGCGAGTTGATGAGACGGAACGCTACCCTATTGAAAAGTGCGGTAGGGGGTCGAGCCTCCCCACACATGTAAACGATACTCTGGGCAACTCTCTAACCCAAGAGTGAACCGATGAAGAGCAGGTGGAGTCGAAGGGGAGGAGGACTACCAAGGACTTACAAACTGCAACGGATCTATTGGTCCTTTCGGGGCAGTTTGAATATCTGCACTGCTAAGCTACTATAACTATTAGGTAAATAAAAAGATAGTAAAGAAGAAGAAGAAGAAGAAGTTGAGGAAGTGGAAGTGGAGGAGGAGTCGAAGATAGTGGAGGAGCAGGAGTACGAGTCAAAGCAATGGGAGGAGAAGAAGAAGAAGAAGAAGAAGAAGAAGAAGAAGAAGAAGAAGAAGAAGAAGAAGAAGAAGAAAAAAACTAAAAAGAGAGAGGGTACTCGGTAACAAGCCCGTGGTCAGAGGTTAAAAATAAGTTGAGGCGAGACAGGTGGCAGTGTAAGATAGTATGGTAGCTTTCTCTCTCTCTCTCTCTCTCTCTCTCTCTCTCTCTCTCTCTCTCTCTCTCTCTCTCTCTCTCTCTCTCTCTCTCTCTGGAATAGTTTAGCAACAATACTTATGTTAAGTTAGGTTAAGCATCAGTAGAATACAGTATTTCTCAACTCCCTACTTTACTATGAATTTTCCAATAGAAATGTTCTCATTTTCTCAATTACATTTTGTCTCGATCCAAGGTCGGAGGGAGTGGTGGGTGTGGAGAGAGCCTTCTGCTTTGCTGTCTTTAGCTTCCACTTTGTAGCATATTCTATGTCAGAAATAAGTCTGGACTGCCTATTAGAGACCGCAAGGTCCTTGTAGTCTGTTTATCCATTTAACTCTCTCTTGATCGTGTTTCTATATACAGTATGTGTGTGTGTGTGTGTAAAAGGGGGGGGGGGGGTATTTGTGATTTTGCGTGTGTATGTGATAATAATGACAGTAATGGTGATAATAGTGACAGTAATAATAGTGATAGTGATAGTAATGATGATAGTGATAGTGACAGGAATTATGGTGATGATAATGATAGTAATCTTTTAACTCACACGAAGCTAAAAATGTCTTCTTCAATCGAGTTGTCAACTTATGGAATGGGCTTCCCCGAGACGTTATAGACTGCAGCACCGTTGATTCATTTAAACTCCGCCTAGACAAATATCTCGCATCAAACCCGCGACTGACTGTGTTTGTAAATGAATAACTGTATTTTATCCTCCCCTCAGTTACTAACCCATCTGTCCCCTACTAACTTCCCAATCCTGCCACGGACATTAGTTCCAGGGCAGTAGTTCCCTTTCCAAAGTTCCCTTACCCACTCTAAACCACTGTTTGGACACTTGACCCTCAGTGTTTTGGAGGACAAGCAGCCTAGAAGGGTCAACTGTTGTTGCTTGATTTCCTTTGTACCCTTTGTAATGATGATAATTGTGACAGTATTGATGGTGATAGTGACAATAATGATGGTGGCGATAGTGACAGTAATGGTGCTAGTGACAATTATGATGATAGTGATAGTAATGTTGTTGTTTTTTTCTATATTCCAACTACTCCCTCTCGGGCATAGGCTGAGAGCCTGTACATTCCACCGCTCAACACGGTGAAGCCCGTGAGGTCTTGTTCCAGTCTGGGGAGTGAGACATGTGAAGCACCCATCATGGCTCGAAGCAGCTCCATCTCTGAAGCGGCTGGTTGCTTCGCCCAAGCGCTTCACCGTCCCACCCTCCAGACTCAGACCCTCACTCTCAGAACGCCACCTAGTGAGCGGTGATGATAAAAGTGACAATAATAGTGATGATGGTGATAATAGTGACAGTTATGGTGTTGGTGACAATTATGATGATAGTGATAGTAATGGTGATGATAAAAGTGACAATAATAGTGATGATGGTGATAATAGTGACAGTTATGGTGATAGTGACAATTATGATGATAGTGATAGTAATGGTGATGATGGTGATAATAGTGACAGTTATGGTGTTGGTGATGATGATAGTGATAGTGATTGATAAAGTCATCGCTGGCAACCATTCCACAAACAGGATGGGGGTTGACGGAGACGGAAGTATGTGTTTGTGGTGTGTGTGTGTGTGTTTGTGGTGTGTGTGTGTGTGTTTGTGGTGTGTGTGTTTGTGGTGTGTGTGTGTGTGTTTGTGGTGTGTGTGTGTGTTTGTGGTGTGTGTTTGTGGTGTGTGTGTGTGTGTGTTTGTGGTGTGTGTGTGTGTTTGTGGTGTGTGTGTGTTTGTGGTGTGTGTGTGGGGGGTTTGTGAGTGTGTTTATACGTATGTATAGTGTGTGTGTGTGTGTGTGACTATACGTATGTGTATTGTGTGTGTGTATACTTGTGTGTTTGTGACTATACGTGTGTGTAGTGAGTATGTGTATGTGGTTTGTGTGTGGGGGGAGTGTGTGCCTATACGTATGTCATTTGGATATGTATTGTGTGTGTGTGTGTGTATATGTGTGTGTGTGTGTGTGTGTGTGTGTGTGTGTGTGTGCGCGCGTGTGTGCGCGCGCGCTATTATCTTAAAAACATTCCGGAGATTGTAATGACTTGTTCCTGCCAATTGGTTTGTTTGTTTGTGTGTGTGTGTGTGTGTGTGTGTGTGTGTGCTGTATATGTGTGTGTGTTTATGTGTTTGCGTATGTACTGTATGTGTGTTTGTGTGTTGGTCCGTTTGTCCTTGCACACTGGTCTGTAGACACAATATTATGTCGTAACAGTACATACATATTATTGCCTTCAACACTTCTTAAGGGGTGATAGGTCATTTTTCTACACCCCATTCTCCTCATGTTTAGCCCCATTAGTTTTGGAATTTTAAACCGTTCGCCCCATTAGTTTGGTGATTTAAAGACCTTTCACCCCATTTCTTTGTTAATATCAGGACCTTTCGTGCCATTTAGGGGGTCGATTTTTTCCTGGCGAGTGGTAGCGAACTTGTAATTATATTAGTAATTATATAATGATAATAAACAAATAACCAATAATTAAATATCTCCCCTTAATCAGGTCAGGGCGTCAAACTGTGTGATCATTAATTAGGGCGACTGTTCATTATAATGATGACTACACACAACCCCACCCAACAGAAAAACGCTCATGACGATTTTGTGTGCGTTTTTCTCAAGTGTAGGTGTGTATGTAGGTTGTTTGTACGTGCGTGGGTTGGTGTGACTGTGTGTGTGTGTGTATAGGTTTGACTCATCTAATCTGTCGTGTGTGTGTGTGTGTGTGTGTGTGTGTGTGTGTGTGTTATTCGGTGTATATTTGTGAAGGTTTAATTTTTCTTATCCGTGTGTGTGTGTGTGTGTTATTCGGTGTACAGTACATGTGTGAAGTTTGTATTTGTCTTATCCGTGTGTGTGTGTGCCTGTGTGTTTGTGTGTGGGTGTGTGGCTTGTTTATATGTGTGGGTTGGTGTGACTGTTTGATCTGTGTAGGTGTGTGAAGGTTTGAGTTTTCCCATCCTTGTGTGTGACTGTGTATGTGTGTGTGGGGGGGGGGGGGGGGTTATATGTTGGGTTGGTGTGACTATGTGTGTAAATAATATTATGTAGAGGTTTGACTTTTCTCATCCGTTTGTGTGTGTGTGTGTGTATGTGTGGTTTGTTTATATGTGTGTGTGTGTTGTTTGTTTATATGTGTGTGTGTGTGTGTGGTTTGTTTAAATGTGTGTTGTGTGTGTGTGTGGTGTTTGTTTATATGTTGGGTTGGTGTGACTATGTGTGTAAATAATTATAGTGTGTGAAGGTTTGACTTTCTCATCCGTTCGTGTGTGTGTGTGTGCGTGTCTATGATTGGCTGTTTTGTTTATGTGTGTGGGTTGATATGACTAGGTGTGATATATTGTGTGAATGTTTGCCTTACCTTATCCATGTGTGTGTGTGTGTGTGTGTGTGTGTCACTGGGTTGGTATGACTATGTGTAATATATTGTGTGACTGTTTGCCTTCCCTCATCCATGTGTGTGTGTGTGTGTGTGTGTGTAACCTGCAATACACACAAGCTAACACAGATTATGCGAATTTTCATATAATACACTACGCAATTGCAAACCCACTAAAAAGCAACCAGCCTTTTTTCTACTGTAAAGCCCTGGTATTGGATGTTATTTTTTGTTTTTTATTCTACGCCCAATGTTTACACCGGAAATGCGTACCGTGGGATACCGGATAAGCCCCTCCCACCCTATGGCAACAACATTACACAGTATTTATTATGTAAATATATCGTGGACAATATTCAACCATACACTACATTAGTGTATCAGTGATTCTTCTGTTTTATTCAACTTTGGTGAAACAAGTCATACACACACACACACACACACACACATATATATATATATATATATATATATATATATATATATATATATGTGTGTGTGTGTGTGTAATATATATCTACAGTATATGCTCAGGCCCAATCCCCACTTTTCCTATTTTTATTGTTATTTTCTATTTAATTCTATTTTATTTTATTTATTTTTTCTTGGGGGTGGCCGCCTCAAGACAGAGCAAGGACAGGGAAAACACAAAACACAACATAAAACAACGAACACACACAGACAAAACACAAATTCACACACATTTAGGTCATATATACTGTATATATATATATATACAGTATATATTCGAGGTTCATCGTTCAATGTCGGGAAACTGTTTCTCAGGTGTGACTCAGTGTACACTATTGGCTCTCACCATACCAACTCAAGGATATATTAAAACTATTGATATTTACTACTACTACTACTACTACTGCTACTATAACAACAACAACAATAGTAACTAATGCTACAATAACAACAACCACTACTACTACACCTACTAATACTAGGCTACTATTATTATTACAAATAATAATAACACTAATAATAAACAACGTAATAATACTATTGACCAACCTTGTGGCTCTCAGTGTACACTCTTGGCTCTCACTATACCTACTTAAGGTTATATTTATACTAGTGATATTTACTACTACTACTACTACTACTGCTACTGCCACCACAACTACTACTATTACAACCACCACCACTACTACTACTACTACTATTAATAATAATAATAATAAACAACGTATTAATTCTATTTGACCTACCTTGTGACTCTCAGTGTACACTCTTGGCTCTCACTATACCTACTTAAGGTTATATTTATACTAGTGATATTTACTACTACTACTACTACTACTGCTACTGCCACCACAACTACTACTATTACAACCACCACCACTACTACTACTACTACTATTAATAATAATAATAATAAACAACGTAATAATTCTATTTGACCTACCTTGTGACTCTCAGTGTACACTCTTGGCTCTCACTATACCTACTTAAGGTTATATTTAGCCTGGCTCTTCTAATTTATTTGTTGGGGGTTTCTTTAGTGGAGGGGTTTGGTTATGATTTTGTTGTGTATAATCTCTGTGTGTGTGTGTGTGTGTGTGTGTGTGTGTGTGTGTGTGTGTGTGTGCTCCTTTATTTTTTATTTTTTGTATTGTGCTGTGGATATACTGTATATGTTACTGTGTTTAAGCTGTTTGTTTCTGTGTGTGTGTGTGTGTGTGTGTGTGTGTGTGTGTGTGTGTGTGTGTGTGTGTAAAAGAGAGAGAGAGAGAGTGTGTGTGTGTAAAAGCAAGGTGTGTGTATGTGTTTCTTTATTATATTTTTTGTGTGGATATACTGTATAATTATGTTATTGTGTGTGTGTGTGTATGTGTGTGTGTGTGTGTGTATGTGTGTGTGTGTGTGTGTGTGTGTGTGCTCCTTTATTTTTTATTTTTTTTTATTGTGCTGTGGATATACTGTATATGTTACTGTGTTTAAGCTGTTTGTTTCTGTGTGTGTGTGTGTGTGTGTGTGTGTGTGTGTGTGTAAAAGAGAGAGAGAGAGAGTGTGTGTGTGTAAAAGCAAGGTGTGTGTGTATGTGTTTCTTTATTATATTTTTTGTGTGGATATACTGTATAATTATGTTATTGTGTGTGTGTGTGTATGTGTGTGTGTGTGTGTGTATGTGTGTGTGTGTGTATGTGTGTGTGTGTGTTCCTTCAGTGGGGTAGTAGTTGTGTGTTTGCTGTGTTGTGGGTATATATGTTATTGTGTGTGTGTGTATGTATGTATGTATGTGTTCCTTCAGTGGGGTTTTAGTTGTGTGTTTGTTGTGTTGTGGATATATGTGTGTGTGTGTGTGTGTGTGTGTGTGTGTAGGTAGGTGTAGGAAGGACGTCTAGCAACTAAAAGGCGGCAGACGACATAGATTAATCCTTCTAACTACCCCATAAATCCCTCCTAATCTGCATAAAATCGTCTGTGTGTAGCTGATACTAAAAAGGAAAGGACTTCGCCGTTACTGTAAGGCCTAATATTTTTTTTTGTTTATTGTATGCAATAGTTCAGTTACAAATGGGTACAGAATTATCAATGTTTTGGTTATATGCAATTTGTACTCACTGTACTCATCATTACATAAATACAGGCAGGAGAGAGAGAGAGAGAGAGAGAGAGAGAGAGAGAGAGAGAGAGAGAGAGAGAGAGAGTGGACGAAAGGGATGACAAAGGAGAAGGAGGCGATGAAGAGAGAGAGAGAGGAAAGGTCAAGAGTTAAGGGAATTGTCTTTCACTCCTTTTTCTCCGCCTATGCTCTCTCTCTCTCTCTCTCTCTCTCTCTCTCTCTCTCTCTCTCTCTCTCTCTCTCTCTCTCTCTCTCCCTTGTCAATAAAAGGTCACGGTTACTACCCTAGGAGAGGAGGAGGGAGAGAGAGAGAGATAAGGGCAGACAGAGAGAGTGAGAAGAGAGGGAGGGAGGGGGAGAGAGAGAGAGAGAGAGTTACATAGAGTTACATAGACTATACAGACCTTGCGGTCCCTACGAGGCAGTCCGGACTTAAAGCTTACATAGAGTTTCCTATAAAGTGTAAGGTAAGGATAGCAAAGCAGAAGGCTCTCTTCCCACCCACCACACCCTCCTGGCATGAAAGTTAGTTGGGGACACAAAGCAGCAGACTAAGAATATTTTTACTGGGAAACTTATAGTAAAGAAGTTCAGACATATGGTATAGCCTACTACTGATTTTTAACCTATTTTTATATAATAATTCTGTATTACTCCAACCTCGTCGAAATGGATGTCTAGACTATTTTTTAATGTGTCAATTGTTTTACATTGTAGCACTTTCTCTGGCAGTTTGTTCCACTCGTTGACCACACTGTAGGTGAAGTACTTTGTGACATCGAGGTTCGCCCTCCTGGTTTTTCATTTCATTCAATTGCAGCTTAGCGAGAGGGAGAGAGTGTGAGTGAGTGGTTTGTTGATTGATTGATAGATAGATAAATAAATAGATAGATAAACATATAGGCATAGAGAGAGAGAAAGAGAGTTTGTGTCTGTCTGTCTGTATTTGTGAAGAAATCATAAACAAACAGAATACCAGTGTGTGTATGTGTGTGTGTGTGTATGTGTGTGTGTGTATGTGTGTGTGCGTGTGTATGTGTGTGTGTATGTATGTATGTATGTGTGTGTGTAAGTGTATTTATGTATTCGTGAAAGTGTGTGTGTGTATATACAGTATGTGTGTGTGTGTGTGTGGCGTGTATTTACGTGTGTGTGTATCTGTATGTATATCTGTGTGCGTAAGGTAGACATGTGTACGTTTTCGGGTGGTGTTTTGTTCCAAGCAAGCCCAAGTGACGGAGAAATGAGTTACGAATATAGCACACACGTTAGGTAGAGTTACATCGATACACCCGGCCTACACAAACCCGGCGGTCACGGCCAGGTGGTTCGGAATGAATTAAGGAGATGTTTGTTTGTTTGTTTTCTGGACCCCCTTCTCCCCCCTCGTGTGTAGCCCCATTAGTATTGCGATTTTAAGACCTTTAGTGCCATTTAGATGTCGAATATTTCCTGGCGAGCGATAGCGTTTATCCTGCCGAAAAATGTACAAGTTGTCGTGAAAGGAGGTCTAGGGGGTGTTATTTTAAGCTTGATGGAGGTATAGCGAGGAAATTATAATATATAAATAAATGAATAGACCAATGAAGAACCAACTACCCCCTTAATCCTCTCATAACATCACCTTGGGGAAGGCCGCGGAGAGAGAGTGAGAGTGAGAGTAAGGGTGAGAGAGAGTGTGTGTCTGTGTATGTGTGTGTGTGTGTGAGAGAGAGAGAGAGAGAGAGAGTTTTACACGGATTTACATAGATACACTCATTACACAGACCCCTCGATCCAAGCCAGGTGGTTGGGAGTTCATTTACGTAGGGATAGCTGAACGCTAGAGAGAGAGAGAGAGAGAGAGAGAGAGAGAGAGAGAGAGAGAGAGAGAGAGAGAGAGAATATAGATAGATAGATAGATAGATAGAGGAGGGGGGGGTTAAAGGTCACACTCTACCCCTATTATTTTTTGGGTATGGTGGTGGTGATGGTATCTATAATATGGGGGGGGAGGCAAAAATAATGGTGATGGTGGTGATAGCAAGAGTGATGATGATGGTGATGATATAGTGATGATAGTGAGGTTACATTTAGTGGTGATTGATATTGGTAATTGGTGATGGTGATGATGATAGTGAGGTTATATTTAGTGGTTATTGATGGTGATAGTGTTGACTGAGTTTAAATTTAGTGGTGATTGATGATAGTGAGAGATAGTGATGAGAGTGAGGTTAAAATTAGTGGTGATTGATATTGGTGATGGTGATGATGATAGTGAGGTTAAATTTAGTGGTGATTGGTGGTGATGATGATACCTAGTGGTGATATTGACAGCAAGAGGTTGTTGTTGGGGGGGGGGGGGGGGGGGGGGGGGGGTGATGAGATATATAATTGATAGTGATGATAATGAGCGGTAAATTTTAGTGGTGGATTTTGTCGTGTGATGAGATATCTTGATGATAATGAGGGTTAAATTAGTGGTGCTTGTCGTGATGATATATAGTGATGATAATGAGGGTAAATTTAGTGGTGATTGTCGTTGATGAGATATCGTGATGATAATGAGGGTAAATTTAGTGGTGATTGTCGTTGATGAGATATAGTGATGATAATGAGGGTAAATTTAATGGTGATTGTCGTTGATGAGATATAGTTATAATGAGGTTAAATTTAATGACAATTGACAGAAAACCAAGTACATAAAAATCTAACAGACAGGATCTTTTTTACTCCCACATAATTTTTAATGGTGTAAATATTCCCACCTCCTCTAGTATTGATATCCTTGGTGTAACATCGAATGTCAGCCTGAGCTGGACACCTCATGTTAGATCCATTGCTAAAAATGCCTCTTAAGAAAATTGGACTTCTATACAGAGTTCGAGAATTCTTCACTGACGAGCAGTTAGCCATTATATATAAAAGTCATTTTCGTTCTCAGATGGAATACTGTTCACCCTTGTGGAATGGATGTGGAGTGGTTGCATTGAGGCAGTTGTACAAAATTCAAAATAAATCAATTATATTAATCAATATCCTGTAATCATCAAGGATCTTTTTCCATTATTCATATGAAGAGATGCTGCATCTCTTGCATTTACTCTACATATATTTTCACGGTAAATGCTCCGAGGAATTTGCTTTAATTGTACCACCTCTCCGAATCTTTCCCCGCAAAACTAGGGCAGATGGAAATACTCACGAATTCACTCTCTCTCCTCCACTTTGTAGAACTTCCACTTATCAACATTCATTTATTCCCAGAACTTCTACTCCCTCGAATTAACTTCCTTGGAGTTGCTTTCCACAAATGTACAACCTACAACATGTTAAGTCCAATTATTATGTTCTCTCCACTAACCAACTTTACTCCTAAACTCGAATAATGAAATTAACAAACACATGTGGCAGTCCGGGGATTCGAACCCAGGACACTCACACCGAAAATCAACACACTTATGCATTGCACCACGAAGACAGTTGTTACAAAAAATCAACACACTTACTGTATGCATTGCACCACGAATACAGTTGTTACAACAAAATTATGAATGGAGGATGCCTTTAGCCACATGGACTTTTTTTTTGTTATTTTGTCTTTGTTTTTCTTCCTCTCTTCATTGTCTCTTAAAATAATAGTAGTGATTGAGGGTGATGAGATATGGTGAAAATAATTAAGTTAATTTTGTGATGATTGATAGTGGTGATTGATGATGATGATGAGATATAATGAATATTTATAAGTTAAATTTAGTTATGATTGACAATAGTAATTGATGATGTTGAGATACTTGGGATAAGGATACTAACAATAATAATAATTAGTATTATAATAATAATAATAATAATAATAATAATAATAATAATAAGAGATAGAAGAGAGGCAAGTGAGTTGAAGGTGGGATAATTCTAGGAAGGTTATGTGGAGTGGGATTTTTGGTGGGACTTAGTGGAAGGAGAGTCGAGTGGAAGAGAGAGAATGAGAGTGAGAGTGAGTTAAGGGTGGGGGGGGGGTAAAAGAAGAGCAGAGCAGGTGATTGATACTGTTTATGGCCATTATGATTTATTTAAGGGGTGACCTGCTTTTTTCACTTTTCTCTCTTTATCTGGCTTGTATCCATTCAGCCAACGTTTATCAAGACGTTTATCCCCATCCAGGTGTCGATTTCTTGTATTGCATGGAGAAATCCGGCTTCGCCGGACACATTGTTCTATCGAAAAATGTACAAACATAGCTTGCTGTCAAACATATTTTAAAAAATATGTTGGCGAGCGGTAAAAAAAATCGACAACTGGATGGGGATAAACGTCTTAAAGCAGTAGGCTGAACGGGGCCGAATGGATACAACCCCGAGAGAGAGAGAGAGGGAGAGAGAGAAACAAAAAAGCGAGGTGGGCTCCCTTAAGGTGAGGGCTGGTCCTATCCAGAGTGAGGTTTGGCATCCTCTACCCATCTTTAGCCGTTTCTGCTTGTCTCTATAATGTCCTCCTTTTCCTTTCTGGGGGCAGGGGGCTAGGAATCCTCGTCCCCTTGTATAATTCACCTACTAGAAGAGACAGTGTAAGGGGCGAGGGAACGCGAAAGTGGTCCCGAACCCTACTATCTAACTGGAACTTTAGATGTTGCGTCTGTTCGGGCTCTGTCTTGAGTCAGTCTGTAGAGGTTTACGGCCGTCTTGTTGCGTATCTTATTAATTCATAGTGTATTATGGGTAAAAATAGTCACATTCTTCTCTAGTAATATATTTTGTTCTCGATTTTGTATTTATTTTAATATATAAGCTCTCTCTCTCTCTCTCTCTCTCTCTCTCTCTCTCTCTCTCTCTCTCTCTCTCTCTCTCTCTCTCTCTCTCTCTCTCTCTCTTCTCTCTCTCTCTCTCTCTCTCTCTCTCTCTCTCTCTCTCTCTCTCTCTCTCTCTCTCTCTCTCTCCTTGACCCGGTAGGATGGGAGGGGGATCACTGTGGTCTATGGTAAGGGGGGGGGGGGGGGACTGTTGTATGGGTAATGTCATCCACGCTTTACATCCCCCCCCCCCCTCCAATTTAAGCCAGATGCCACCATGTTGGTACCCTCGCTTTCTTCCTTCTACTAAACTGGTTAGAATCGGCTGGTGGTAACTGCAGAGAGAGAGAGAGAGAGAGAGAGAGAGAGAGAGAGAGAGAGAGAGAGAGAGAGAGAGAGAGAGAGAGAGAGGTAATACAGTTATGGATTATTTGATAATGATTACCAGTATCACAATCAAGGTGGTTAATGAGAGCAACGAGGGCAGGTGAAGGTGGTGGTAGTTGTGGTTGTTATGATGGTGGTTATAGTGGTAGTAGTTGTGGTTGTTACTGTTGTAGTAGTAGTGGTGGTGGTAGTAATGTTGGTAGTAGTGGTGGTTATGGTTGTAGTCTAGTTTTGGTAGTAATGGTGGTAGTGGTGGTTATAGTGGTATTGGGGGTATGTTGGTAGGGGTGGTTATGGTGGTAGATGTGGTTGTAATGGTGGTTATGGTAGTTATGGTAGTAGGGGTGGTTATGGTGGTAGTTGTGGTTGTAATGGTGGTTATGGTGGTGGTGATAGTAGGGGTGGTGATGGTGGTAGTTGTGGTTGTTATGGTGGTGGTAGTTGTGGTTGTTATGGTGGTGGTAGTTGTGGTTATTATATATATATGAAGGGCTAGAATATTATGGATGATTTGATTACGGTACTCTTCATGGGAAACCTACTATTAAATACTGTATATCTTCCCCCAAAAATAGTCTTGTCGGCGGCCTTTTGAAATTGAGTGTTTATGAAATTTGGTTTGTATCTCATTTCCTTATGTTTTGAAGGAGGTATTAAGAGTATTAGCGGCTCTATATACAGTATACTGTGTGTGTGTGTGTGTGTGTGTGTGTGTGTGTGTGTGTGTGTTTGAAATGTACTGGTAAGCATGCGTAATTAACGTTTATACCGATAAACACACCACCGTTTGGGTTTGGGTTTGTTACTCAGTTACTTGTTCGTCAAGGGGAATCCACGCAATGCGAGCTAAGCTCATTATTATCGCGCCTCCTTAACTGGGAATGTATTGCGTGAAATGCATGTTAAGTGTTTTATGTACTGTTGGAATGTGAATTGAATTTTGGTAGTTTTTTTTAGTCTGTTGTTCAGTATGTTGGTCACCGTGCATTTGGGATACGAGTGTGTGTGTGTGTGTGTGTGTGTGTGTGTGTGTGTGTGTGTGTGTGTGTGTGTGTGTGTGTATGTTTTGCGCGCCTGTGTGGGTTTTATCAGATAACAAAGGTATTATCAGGTATATTCTTGCATTGGTAAGAAGGTGAAGTTTAGTTTTGTTATGAGTTAAAGATAGATAATAAGTGGTGGCTGACATGGGGTTATTGGAGTTTATTGGGTTTAGCGTTTATACATGTGTTTTGTGTGATAGATGCACAATTGTATGGATGGATATATCTATATACATTTATCTACCTGTCTATCTATCCATCATCTATCTAAGCATCTCTCTCTCTCTCTCTCTCTCTCTCTCTCTCTCTCTCTCTCTCTCTCTCTCTCTCTCTCTCTCTCTCTCTCTCTCTCTCTCTCTCTCTCTCTCTCTCTCTCTCTCTCTCTCTCTCTCTCTCTCTCTCTCTCTCTACATATATACACACACACCACACACACAGAGTGAGACAGACAAACAAACAAAGAGACAGAGAAGAGAAGAGAACACGAGAGAAAGAGGCTATTCATATCCAGACATTCCCCATTGTAGAATAATCAACACTGTCTCCAATAAACCCCACCATTGGCACCACCAGTAGTGTAGCCTTCACACAGTATAAGTCACCCATTTAGTAGAGCGGAATAAGTTAAGGGGTGTGTTTCTGGATCCCCCTTCTCCCTCATGTTTATCCCCATTAGTTTTCACATTTTAAGACGTTTAGCCCATTATTTTGGTGATTTTAAGACCTTTCACCCCATTTTCTTTGTCAATATTAAAACCTTTTGAGCCATTTAGGTGTCGATGTTTTCCTGGAGAGCGATAGCGAACCTGTACTGTAGGAGGAATCTGCCTTCGGCTGGGATTTTTGTTATACCAAAAAAATATAAAAATTTATCTAGAAGGGAGTACTTTGGAATTGTTGTTTAAGATTGATGGTGGTCTAGGTAAGAAACTAGAAAAAACTAAACAAATACTTATATCTATCAATAAACAAATCCTTCCTCCCCAAGGGAGTGAAACAAGGGAAGTCCAAACCCAACCTCCTCGTACAAAATAGGATTAAACTCCTATTATGTTTAGTGTTTATATAATTATGCGTACCCCCCCCCCCCCCCCTCTCTCTCTCTCTCTCTCTCTCTCTCTCTCTCTCTCTTGCGAACTTGCAAGAGAGTTCGCTTTATCAATTTGTTCGAATGCCGACCCGTGGTAATAACGTTCTTGACATTGTACTTGCAACAAAAGAAGAATTGATAGAGAATTTGAATGTTGGTGATGAATTCAGTAACAGCGACCATCGTACGATAACTTTCACTTTAAAGTTTACTAGTAACGAACCAAATAGTAGCATCGAAAAAGTCCCTAATTTCAAGAAAGCAAACTTCCATAAACTTAGAGCTATGTTTAAAGAAACTGACTGGAGCTTTTTAATTAACAATAACGACATAAATACATCTTGGAAGTTATTCGAAACCACTTACCTAAAAGCAGTGCAAGACTGCATACCATCGAAAATACGGCGTCCAGGCCATAATAATAAGCCCAAATGGTGGAATAAAGATATTTCAAACTGCCTGCTTGCTAAAAAATGTGCTAATGATAGATTAAAATCCTCACAAAATGACCAAGCACGGCCGAAACTTCTAGAGCTACGACGCAAAGCCAAAAGTTAATTAAGCAAAGTAAAAAGATCTTTAGAGTTACATATTGCCGAATCAAAGTAAAACAAACCCGAAAGAATTCTATAGTTATATCAGAAAGAAAAAAGTAGTTACTTCAACTGTTGGACCGTTAGTCGATGAAAAAGGAGAATACACCAAAAGACGAAGTACAAATGAGTAATGCCCTCAATACCTTCTTTGCATCAGTTTTTACAACAGAAGACCTCAGTGATATCCCTACACCATCGCCGATTCAGATTGATAATTCAGATGTTCTAAGCAATATCACCGTTACAGAGAGAGAAGTATTGAATTGTTTAGATAAACTCAAGGTAAATAAAACGCCAGGACCTGATACAATCTCGCTAGAGTTCTAAAGGAAGCTAAGAATGAGCTCTCCAAACCACTGACATTACTATTCAATAAATCCTTGCAGTCTGGAACTATGCCTGATCAGTGGAAGCTAGCCAACGTAACACCGATATTCAAAAAAGGCAGCAAATCCCTACCCAGTAACTATCGTCCAATTAGCTTAACCTCAGTTGTATGTAAAATGCTAGAAACGGTCATACGAGACAGACTCGTAAATCACTTGGAGGAAAATAACATACTTAAAGATACTCAACACGGCTTTCGTAAAAAGCGTTCCTGTTTAACAAACCTCTTAGACTTCCTTCCACGATATCCTCAACCTCTACGATGAGAGTAAAGCTGTAGATATTATATACCTTGATTTTCAAAAAGGCCTTTGACAAAAGTTCCCCACAAACGTTTACTGCTAAAACTAAAAGCGCATGGAATACAAGACGGTGTGTTGAAATGGATAGAAAATTGGCTCAGCAACAGAAAGCAAAGGGTAGTCATAAACGGTAAGGCATCTAAATGGACCAATGTAAGTAGCGGGGTACCCCAGGGATCGGTACTAGGACCAATTCTCTTTCTAATTTACATCAACGACATAGATGAGGGTCTCACCTGCACAATCTCAAAATTTGCTGACGATACAAAAATTGCAAATAGCGTACTCTCAAAAGAACAAGTTGACGATATGCAACACAATCTAGATAAATTGTCATGTTGGGCCCAAATTTGGCAAATGAGTTTCAATGCGGATACATGTAAAGTACTACATGTCGGATACCTAAATGAGAAAGCAAACTATTCGATGAATGGCACTCAGCTTAAGAATGTAAACAGAGAAACTGATCTGGGAGTAACAATATCGAGTAACCTAAAACCGAGTCAACAATGTTCAGAAGTTGTTAAGAAGGCAAACAAAATAATTGGCTTTATAGGCAGGTCATTTGAGCATAAATCCAAAGAAGTTATCCTAACCCTTTACAATTCCTTAGTCCGCCCTCTTCTGGAATACTGCGTTCAATCCTGGTGCCCTTATTACCAAAAAGAATAAACAAGCTAGAACGAGTTCAACGTAGAGTTACCAAAATGATACCTAGCCTAAAGAACAAACCATACGAAGAGCGTCTTAGAGAATTAAATCTATTTCCTTTAACCCAGCGCAGATTAAGAGGCGACTTAATTCAAGTGTTCAAAATCATCAAAGGCATCGACAATATGAACTGTAGTAAGTACTTCACTATCGACCAATCTAATTACACGCGGGGAAACGGTTGCAAAATTATTGGTAAATCTTTTAACTCACACGAATCTAAGAATTTCTTCTTCAATCGAGTTGTCAACTTGTGGAATGGGCTTCCCCGAGACGTTATAGACTGCAGCACCGTTGATTCATTTAAATTCCGCCTAGACAAATATCTCGCATCAAACCCGCGACTGACTGCGTTGTAATATGAATAACTTATCCTCCCCTCAGTACTAACCCATATGTCCCCTTAATAACTTCCTAGTCCTGCCACGTTAGTGGCAGGGCAGTAGTTCCCTTTCCAATGTTCCCTTACCCACTCTAAACCACTGTTTGGACACTTGATCCTCAGTGTTTTGGAGACACAACCTAGAAGGGTCACTAGATCTGTTGTTGCTTGATTTCCTTTGTACTCCTTTGTACTCCTTTGTATCTCTCTCTCTCTCTCTACTCTCTCCGTCTTCCCGGCTATGTTATGTTTGAGAAAAGCCGAATACAAAAATAAAAATGGAGGTGGTGTTTTATTTTATATCAAAGAAAGTCTTAACCCGACCCTCTTGTCAAAACCTATAATTGTGAACGTCGACACATCTTTTGTGCTAATAAAGAATAATAAAGGTACAAAAATAATACTTGCATTAATATACAGACCTCCAGCTCAATCAGTGCAAACTGACCGAGAAATTTATGAACAAATTGCAGATGTAAGTAACTCACAAGATACCGTATTTTTTGGCGACTTTAATTTACCTGTGACCAAGTGGGGCGATACTCTTACTTCACACTCCGGACATGACTTGTATACGAACTTGCAAGAGAGTTCGCTTTATCAATTTGTTCGAACACCGACCCGTGGTAATAACGTTCTTGACATTGTACTTGCAACAAAAGAAGAATTAATAGAGAATTTGAATGTTGGTGATGAATTCAGTAACAGCGACCATCGTACGATAACTTTCACTTTAAACTTTACTAGTAACGAACCAAATAGTAG
Organism: Paralithodes platypus; assembly: GCA_032716605.1. Taxonomy (NCBI): domain Eukaryota; kingdom Metazoa; phylum Arthropoda; class Malacostraca; order Decapoda; family Lithodidae; genus Paralithodes; species Paralithodes platypus. The sequence continues at coordinate 20,446,936 of CM064484.1, forward strand.
CATCGAAAAAGTCCCTAATTTCAAGAAAGCAAACTTTCATAAACTTAGAGCTATGTTTAAAGAAACTGACTGGAGCTTTTTAATTAACAATAACGACATAAATACATCTTGGAAGTTATTCGAAACCACTTACCTAAAAGCAGTGCAAGACTGCATACCATCGAAAATACGGCGTCCAGGCCATAATAATAGCCCAAATGGTGGAATAAAGATATTTCAAACTGCCTGCTTGCTAAAAATTTGCTAATGATAGATTAAAATCCTCACAAAATTACGAAGAACGGGTGAAATTTGTAGAGCTACGACGCAAAGCCAAAAAGTTAATTAAGCAAAGTAAAAAGACCCTAGAGTTACATATTGCGAATCAAAGTAAAACAAACCCGAAAGAATTCTATAGTTATATCAGAAAGAAAAAAGTAGTTACTTCAACTGTTGGACCGTTAGTCGATGAAAATGGAGAATACACCAAAGACGAAGTACAAATGAGTAATGCCCTCAATACCTTCTTTGCATCAGTTTTTACAACAGAAGACCTCAGTGAAATCCCTACACCATCGCCGATTCAGATTGATAATTCAGATGTTCTAAGCAATATCACCGTTACAGAGAGAGAAGTATTGAATTGTTTAGATAAACTCAAGGTAAATAAAACGCCTGGACCTGATACAATCTCGCCTAGAGTTCTAAAGGAAGCTAAGGATGAGCTCTCCAAACCACTGACATTACTATTCAGTAAATCCTTGCAGTCTGGAACTATGCCTGATCAGTGGAAGATAGCCAACGTAACACCGATATTCAAAAAAGGCAGCAAATCCCTACCCAGTAACTATCGTCCAATTAGCTTAACCTCAGTTGTATGTAAAATGCTAGAAACGGTCATACGAGACAGACTCGTAAATCACTTAGAGGAAAATAACATACTTAAAGATACTCAACACGGCTTTCGTAAAAACGTTCCTGTTTAACAAACCTCTTAGACTTCTTCCACGATATCCTCAACCTCTACGATGAGAGTAAAGCTGTAGATATTATATACCTTGATTTTCAAAAGGCCTTTGACAAAGTTCCCCACAAACGTTTACTGCTAAAACTAAAAGCGCATGGAATACAAGACGGTGTGTTGAAATGGATAGAAAATTGGCTCAGCGACAGAAAGCAAAGAGTAGTCATAAACGGTAAGGCATCTAAATGGACCAATGTAAGTAGCGGGGTACCCCAGGGATCGGTACTAGGACCAATTCTCTTTCTAATTTACATCAACGACATAGATGAGGGTCTCACCTGTACAGTCTCAAAATTTGCTGACGATACAAAAATTGCAAATAGCGTACTCTCAAAAGATCAAGTTGACGATATGCAGCACAATCTAGATAAATTGTCACATTGGGCCCAAATTTGGCAAATGAGTTTCAATGCGGATAAATGTAAAGTACTACATATCGGATACCTAAATGAGAAAGCAAACTATTCGATGAATGGCACTCAGTTTAAGAATGTAAACAGAGAAACCGATCTGGGAGTAACAATATCGAGTAACCTAAAACCGAGTCAACAATGTTCAGAAGTTGTTAAGAAGGCAAACAAAATAATTGGCTTTATAGGCAGGTCATTTGAGCATAAATCCAAAGAAGTTATCCTAACCCTTTATAATTCCTTAGTCCGCCCTCTTCTGGAATACTGCGTTCAATCCTGGTGCCCTTATTACCAAAAAGATATAAACAAGCTAGAACGAGTTCAACGTAGAGTTACCAAAATGATACCTAGCCTAAAGAACAAACCATACGAAGAGCGTCTTAGAGAATTAAATCTATTTCCTTTAACCCAGCGCAGATTAAGAGGTGACGTAATTCAAGTGTTCAAAATCATCAAAGGCATCGAAAATATGAACTGTAGTAAGTACTTCACTATCGACCAATCTAATTACACGCGGGGAAACGGTTGCAAAATTATTGGTAAATCTTTTAACTCACACGAATCTAAGAACTTCTTCTTCAATCGAGTTGTCAACTTGTGGAATGGGCTTCCCCGAGACGTTATAGACTGCATCACCGTTGATTCATTTAAACTCCGCCTAGACTATCTCGCATCAAACCCGCGACTGACTGCGTTTGTAAATGAATAACTTTATTTTATCCCCCCCTCAGTTACTAACCCATCTGTCCCCTACTAACTTCCTAATCCTGCCACGGATATTAGTTCCAGGGCAGTAATTCCCTTTCCAATGTTCCCTTACCCACTCTAAACCACTGTTTGGACACTTGATCCTCAGTGTTTTGGAGGACAAGCAACCTAGAAGGGTCACTAGATCTGTTGTTGCTTGATTTCCTTTGTACTCCTTTGTACTTTGTACTCTCTCTCTCTCTCTCTCTCTCTCTCTCTCTCTCTCTCTCTCTCTCTCCACTCAGCCACAATCCCCCCCTTCATACCTGCCCCCCCCCCCCACATCATACATGTGCCTTGCTAGCTCACCTGGCAGTGTGGCCCCCCTCCCCCCTCCATACCTTGGCACTATGAGGGGGGGGAGTGTGGCTGAGTGGAGAGTGAGAGAGTCTGTGTGTGTGTGTGTGAGAGGGAGCAAGAGAGAGAGAGAGAGTATGTGTGGGTGTTTGTGTTTTGTGTTTGGGGGGAGGGTGAACAGGTGAGAGAGAGAGGAATTACGTATATGTGTATATTTATAACCGGTTTATCAACATATGACAGCCAAGTAGGCTGAAAATATACTAACATTTATGTGTGAGAGAGAGAGAGAACTTAATAAAATCTCCTCGTCGTAGCCAGAATAAACGCTAAACATCACAAACGGCCTGCACGTGACAGAATCAACCCATCGAGTAGTATAGTGTGTACCGGAGGGAGTGGGGGGTGGGGAGAGAGCCAAATGTAGGTACTGGCCCCAAGGCTATTGTGGCCCTCTCCAGCTAATATATACAGCTTAATACAGGCGACAAACAAAACCAGGCCACAGGTGTACACATATTCCACTTTATATATTTCTCCTGATAAAGAGTGTTGATTTTGAAAGAGAAAAGTGTTATAATTTAGAGAAGAGGGGTGTTGATAATAATAATAATAATAATAATAATAATAATAATAATATTTAATAATAATAATTGTCGAGTTATTGTTCACTTGTAATTTCTAATGAGAAGTACTTGTAGGCTAACACAAGCTGATAGTTGAGCAGCTTGGCTAGGGAGGGGTCGCGATACAATACTCTCCATCGGGATAGCTGAAAAAAAAAATTGGGATTATGGGAGATTCGAACCCTCGACTTTGCGGTCAGAGTACAGTGCCTTAGACCACTCTACTAACTCGACCCGTGTGTATGTGTAAAGCCGGTATCACACGAGAGCTTTTATAGTCAAAACATTCGATAATAACAAAAAAATCTGGCAACATTTCTAGAATATTTTACACTGGTATCGGTGGATGGATTTAGGTAACCAAAATAATGTTAATGTTTACCCCATAAGCTGCCAGACCAATGTTGAGGATAAATGTTAAGGGAAAAAGTGCTTGTGTGATACCGGCTTAAGTGTATTTCTAGTGTAATATTTTAAATCTATAACCATTCCTCGGTTGCTGGACGAATACTCTGACAAAAATATTGTCTTTATTTGTCTTATGCTGTGTAACGAAATGAGTGTGGTGTCCTCGCGTAAATTTGTAATTATATATATTTGTTTTAATGAGAGAGAGAGAGAGAGAAAGAGAGAGAGAGAGAGAGAGAGAGAGCGAGCGAGCGAGAGAGAGAGAGAGAGAGAGAGAGAGAGAGAGAGAGAGAGGGAGAGGGAGGAAGGGGGCGAAATTGGGGTATTTCCACGAGCTACGTGCGAGAAAAACTGGGACCTTGAGAGAGAGAGATGCGTCATAAGGGTTGAGGGAGTAGGGGGGTATTTTGGTTGGACTGCCCTATCTAACTTATCTATATCTATCTATCTATTGCCTGACGCCGTGATCCCCGAAGGGGTGGCCACGAACGAACCGCCCGTCCCCGGTCAGTCGACGCCCCTCCCCCCAACCAGCACCGCCTTCGTTCATATACTTCCTCACTCCATCCTTCCACCTCTCTTTCGGTCTAACTCTCCCTCTCTGTCCCTCCACCTCGCTCTCTTACACCCTCTTAGTCATTCTCTCGCTTTCCATAAGTTCCATATGGCCGAACCATCTCAAGTTGTTCCTTTTCACACTTTCCAGCACATCTACCTCCACACCACACCTCCTTCTTACTTCCTCATTAGTCTGTCTATCCCTCCATGTAACTCCGCACGCACTTCTTAGGTAAATCATTTCCACTGCTCTCACTCTTGGTCTGAGTCTCTCAACCAACGTCCATGCTTCTATACAGTTTGTTTTATAGCTGCCTAGTTATGTAACTATTGACTTTGTATAGCTTACGTAGAGAGAGAGAGAGAGAGAGAGAGAGAGAGAGAGAGAGAGAGAGAGAGAGAGGGGGGGGGGAGTGGAATGGTATGCTTATGGCCTGTCCTGCCTTAACTTATTATTATTATTTTTTTATATCATTCTGTCTACTTTGATACATATATCTTTACTTGTGTATATATATATATATATATATATATAGTAAAACTCGCTAGGAAAATTGAAACAATGAAACTATGGTTTTCCATTGTTTCAATTTTCCTAGCGAGTTTTACTACATAATTTGATCACACGTATTTGTGATATTACATCCATATATATACTGTATAATTCAGTATATACTGTATATATATATATATATATATATATATATATATATATATATATATATAGTTATTGTGTCGTACTCCACAATTCTACCGATCTAGTATATCTTTTGCAAGTCTAGTTTTAAATTTACTACATTACTTATTATACAGCAGTCATACAACAGGTCATATTATACAGCAGTCATACAACAGGTCATATTATACAGCAGTCATACAACAGGTCATATTATACAGCAGTCATACAACAGGTCATATTATACAGCAGTCATACAACAGGTCATATTATACAGCAGTCATACAACAGGTCATATTATACAGCAGTCATACAACAGGTCATATTATACAGCAGTCATACAACAGGTCATATTATACAGCAGTCATACAACAGGTCATATTATACAGCAGTCATACAACAGGTCATATTATACAGCAGTCATACAACAGGTCATATTATACAGCAGTCATACAACAGGTCATATTATACGGCAGTCATACAACAGGTCATATTATGATATACCCTCTGTTCGTCCGTGTGTTAACTTGCCTTGTCATCACGCTACCTGCTTTATTTTTTAACTTATTATGATAAGACTGATGACATAGCTTTACTACTGAAAGAGCTTGGACCAGTTCGATTTTCAGATTGTTACCAAACAATCTAGAGATGCAGCCACCACCTTTCCACTAAGACTACACTAAGTATCATATGGTTTGACTTCATGTGACGTGTTATCACTGTTCAGATTTGTGTACAGAAAGTCTAGGGAAGCAGCCACCCACTTCTCATTTATTGCAATATTTGAATAGAAAGTCTTGGTAAGCAGCCACCCACTTTTCACTTACTTTACTAAGTACAGTTCAATATGATGCGGTACTTCACTCACTACAGTACAATAATGTACTGTTTGACGTCATATGACATTTTATCATTCAGTTCCTTACAAAAAGTCTAGGGAATCAGCCACTCACTTTTGACTGACTTCCATAAGTACAGTACACTAATATGTTGCATAATGTCATGCAACATGTTATACACTCGTCATTCTGCGGTTCATGCTGACGGCCGTTTCCCATGACATTTCAAGCCAACTAAGGCTCTACTTAATCGTATTATATATATATATATATATTATATATATATATATATATTATATATATATATATACAGGTATATACAGTATACTGTATATATATATATATATATATATATATATATACTGTATATATATATATATATATATATATATATATATATATATATACTGTATATGAGTGACCTACAAATTACCACAACATATTTAATCTGTAAAGTAATCTGGGAAATATAATTTTAATTGATAACATTTATGAACTTAATTCGAGGTCCTCTTTATATTCCTAAAGGTGATCAAGAAACTAATTATGTATTTCCGCTCTCTTTAGTTTTTTGTTTGTATGTTGCGTCAGAAGGGAGTAAATTTGTTCTGCATGTGTTTGTATATTATTGTATACATATAAGCTAGGCTAGTTATTGGCTGCGTGATGTTTGGTCGTATTTACAGCTTTATATTGGCGTCCGGATTTATCATTATCATTATCATCATTATTTTACTAACACCACTATCACTATCACCGCTACCACCATTATAACTATCACCACCATCTCCCTTCACAACCACGACATCATCTCCCTTCACAACCACGACATCATCACTATCATCCCCCATTATATTATATTTCGTACGGTACCATCGCCATCACCACAATCACCACCATCCCTATCATCCTCACCATCGTATGTTTCACCACCACCATCATTGTCACCATCACCACCATCACTATCACCACCATCATCACCTTCACTATCACCACCATCATCACCTTCACTATCACCATCACCATCGTATTTTTCACCGCCACCACCACCATCATTACCGCTATCACCACCATCTCCATCACTACCCTACCAAGATAGTCCGGGAGCAACCCTACCAAATTGTAAATTTTCGTCGTCCATGTAAGTGGACGGACACAAAAGTATCAAATTACTAATTAGAAAAATAGACAAGTTCGAAATATATGTTCGTTAACTAAATATATTGGTGCATTCACATTAAACACATTAATTTTTAGACTGTTGCCATTTGAGCAAATTAATTTTCCCTTATAATTCGTAACAATTATAATTTCTACATAGTTGATTTTTAAAGTTCTGCATTGTTTGACCAAATAAACTGTGTATCATAATAATTGTCTTGTAGTTTACAATTAACCTATATTCAAATAACTTTGTGATAGTTAAATAATTGTGTTACCACTGTTTTGGCTACGAAAACTCCAGATGAAGCACTGCCATACGTGCGGAGGTGTCCTTAAGCCGCGTGCGTGACTTACGGACATCTCCGTACGTATAGCAGTCAGTATGTACCACTCAGTAGTAGCAGGTTAGTACCGCTCCGCACCCCAGTCGGGTACTGAAGGGTACTAAACAAAGAGGTCCTTTCTTACACTACCTGCCTTGCAGATTGGACCGCTCCGCAATAGTACGGAAGGGTAATAAATACATCAGTCCTTTATTATAGTTAGTTATGCTAAAATATGATCTACAAAACTGTAATATATAAAACAACATTCACAAGTAATCAGTGATTTAAATCGAAGAAAACGGTTGAAGGGTAACTAAAATATTCAAAATCTGTTTTTCAACATATCTCTTAATACAATAGATTTCGAAGTTAACGTTTTAGCATTATATGTCTAAAAATTATACTCTTTGTATATAACTTTAACACAAATCTCCACAATGGTATGGATGAGGTTGATTTGTTCTAGATACAATTTGCGGCCTTTGCTCCCGGACTAAGTGGCCTAAGTGATACCTTCAGACGGGAGAGAGAGTATATTGCATGGAGCTTCTTTTTAACCCCTTTTGTACCGGCTACGTCTTTTTAGCGTAATTCTGGCTACTATTAGACGATGTTGTGCAGTTTAAAAATGGCCTCCAGCATTTAATAGGTTCGAAGTATCTTGTTTAACCCTTTATACTACCACAGATCCTTTTTAAACTGCACAAGATCGTCTAAACATAGCTACAGTAAAATCGAAAGATGTCGCCGGTAAAGAAGGGGTTAATTTGTCCATAACAAGCAATTTTATTTGTTCCTATATATTGCATAAACAATGTAAATTAAATTATTTAAATCATTAATAGTTTTGTGTGAGTATTGTGTCTGTGAGAGAGAGACAGAGAGAGATTGTCGACTAATTAATAAATATGTGAGAGTATGAATTTAAGGATATACACGAGTTCTGATGAATATGTATACAATAGTTATATATGTATACAATGGTTTTATATGTATACAATAGTTATATATGTATACAATAGTTATATATGTATACAATGGTTTTATATGTATACAATAGTTATATATGTATACAATAGTTATATATGTATACAATAGTTATATATTATGTATACAATAGTTATATATGTATACAATAGTTATATATGTATACAATAGTTATATATGTGTACAATAGTTATATATGTATACAATAGTTATATATGTATACAATAGTTATATATGTGTACAATAGTTATATATGTATACAATAGTTATATATATACAATAGTTATATATGTACAAGTTATATATGTATACAATAGTTATATATGTGTACAATAGTTATATATGTATACAATAGTTATATATGTATACAATAGTTATATATGTATACAATAGTTATATATGTATACAATAGTTATATATGTATACAATAGTTATATATGTGTACAATAGTTATATATGTATACAATAGTTATATATGTGTACAATAGTTATATATGTATACAATAGTTATATATGTATACAATAGTTATATATGTATACAATAGTTATATATGTATACAATAGTTATATATGTATACAATAGTTATATATGTATACAATAGTTATATATGTATACAATAGTTATATATGTGTACAATAGTTATATATGTATACAATAGTTATATATGTGTACAATAGTTATATATGTATACAATAGTTATATATGTATACAATAGTTATATATGTGTACAATAGTTATATATGTATACAATAGTTATATATGTATACAATAGTTATATATTATACAATAGTTATATATGTATACAATAGTTATATATGTGTACAATAGTTATATATGTATACAATAGTCATATATGTATACAATAGTTATATGTTGACAATAGCTATATATGTATACAATAGTTATATATGTATACAATAGTTATATATGTGTACAATAGTTATATATGTATACAATAGTTATATATGTGTACAATAGTTATATATGTATACAATAGTTATATATATGTGTACAATAGTTATATATGTATACAATAGTTATATATGTATACAATAGTTATATATGTGTACAATAGTTATATATGTATACAATAGTTATATATGTATACAATAGTTATATATGTATACAATAGTTATATATATGTGTACAATAGTTATATATGTATACAATAGTTATATATGTATACAATAGTTATATATGTATACAATAGTTATATATGTGCACAATAGTTATATATGTATACAATAGTTATATATGTATACAATAGTTATATATGTGTACAATAGTTATATATGTATACAATAGTTATATTGTACAATAGTTATATATGTATACAATAGTTATATATGTATACAATAGTTATATATGTATACAATAGTTATATATGTATAGGCTACAATAGTTATATATGTGTACAATAGTTATATGTGTACAATAGTTATATATGTATACAATAGTTTTATATGTATACAATAGTTATATATGTGTACAATAGTTATATATGTATACAATAGTTATATGTGTACAATAGTTATTTATGTATACAATAGTTATATATGTATACAATAGTTATATATGTGTACAATAGTTATATATGTATACATAGTTATATATGTATACAATAGTTATATGTACAATAGTTATATATGTATACAATAGTTATATGTGTACAATAGTTATATATGTATACAATAGTTATATATGTATACAATAGTTATATTTATACAATAGTTAATATGTGTACAATAGGTTATATGTATACAATAGTTATATATGTATACAATAGTTATATATGTGTACAATAGTTATATTGTATACAATAGTTATATATGTATACAATAGTTATATATGTATACAATAGTTATATATGTGTACAATAGTTATATATGTATACAATAGTTATATATGTATACAATAGTTATATATGTATACCAATATGTATTATACAATAGTTATATATGTGTACAATAGTTATTATGTGTACAATAGTTATATATGTATACAATAGTTATATTGTACAATAGTTATATATGTATAGAATAGTTATATATGTATACAATAGTTATATATGTATACAATAGTTATATGTATGTGTACAATAGTTATATGTGTACAATAGTTATATATGTATACAATAGTTATATATGTATACAATAGTTATATATGTATACATAGTTATATTGTATACAATAGTTATATGTATACAATAGTTATATGTATACAATAGTTATATGTATACAATAGTTATATATGTATACAATAGTTATATATGTATACAATAGTTATATATGTATACAAGTATTATATATGTATACAATAGTTATATATGTGTACAATAGTTTATATATGTGTACAATAGTTATATATGTATACAATAGTTATATATGTATACAATAGTTATATATGTATCTATCTATCTATCTATCTATTGCCTGACGCCGTGATCCCCGAAGGGGTGGCCACGAACGAACCGCCCCCATGCACCTCTGTCCCCAGTCAGTCGACGCCCCTCCCCCCAACCAGCACCGCCTTCGTTCATGTAGTTCCTCACTCCATCCTTCCACCTCATATTCGGTCTACCTCTCCCCCTCTGTCCCTCCACCTCGCTCTCGTACACCCTCTTAGTCATTCTCTCGCTTTCCATACGTTCCATATGGCCGAACCATCTCAAGTTGTTCCTTTTCACACTTTCCAGCACATCTACCTCCACACCACACCTCCTTCTTACTTCCTCATTAGTCTGTCTATCCCTCCATGTAACTCCGCACGCACTCCTTAAGTAATTCATTTCCACTGCTCTCACTCTTGGTCTGAGTCTCTCAACCAACGTCCATGCTTCGCTTCCGTAAGTCAGTGTCGGGATTACCACACTGTCATGCAAGGACTTCTTCACTTCCATACTGACCACCCTATTTCTTGTTACTGCAATATACAATAGTTATATATGTGCACAATAGTTATATATGTATACAATAGTTATATATGTATACAATAGTTATATATGTGTACAATAGTTATATATGTATACAATAGTTATATTGTACAATAGTTATATATGTATACAATAGTTATATATGTATACAATAGTTATATATGTATACAATAGTTATATATGTATAGGCTACAATAGTTATATATGTGTACAATAGTTATATGTGTACAATAGTTATATATGTATACAATAGTTTTATATGTATACAATAGTTATATATGTGTACAATAGTTATATATGTATACAATAGTTATATGTGTACAATAGTTATATATGTATACAATAGTTATATATGTATACAATAGTTATATATGTGTACAATAGTTATATATGTATACAATAGTTATATATGTATACAATAGTTATATGTACAATAGTTATATATGTATACAATAGTTATATGTGTACAATAGTTATATATGTATACAATAGTTATATATGTATACAATAGTTATATATTTATACAATAGTTATATATGTGTACAATAGTTATATATGTATACAATAGTTATATATGTATACAATAGTTATGTGTACAATAGTTATATATGTGTACAATAGTTATATATGTGTACAATAGTTATATATGTATACAATAGTTATATATGTATACAATAGTTATATGTGTACAATAGTTATATATGTGTACAATAGTTATATATGTATACAATAGTTATATATGTATACAATAGTTATATATGTGTACAATAGTTATATATGTGTACAATAGTTATATATGTATACAATAGTTATATATGTGTACAATAGTTATATATGTATACAATAGTTATATATGTATACAATAGTTATGTATGTGTACAATAGTTATATATGTGTACAATAGTTATATATGTATACAATAGTTATATTGTACAATAGTTATATATGTATACAATAGTTATATATGTATACAATAGTTATATATGTATAGGCTACAAAAGTTATATATGTGTACAATAGTTATGTGTACAATAGTTATATATGTATACAATAGTTATATATGTATACAATAGTTTTATATGTATACAATAGTTATATATGTGTACAATAGTTATATATGTATACAATAGTTATATATGTATACAATAGTTATATATGTATACAATAGTTATATATGTATACAATAGTTATATATGTGTACAATAGTTATATATGTATACAATAGTTATATATGTATACAATAGTTATATATGTGTACAATAGTTATATATGTATACAATAGTTATATATGTATACAATAGTTATATATGTATCTATCTATCTATCTATCTATTGCCTGACGCCGTGATCCCCGAAGGGGTGGCCACGAACGAACCGCCCCCATGCACCTCTGTCCCCAGTCAGTCGACGCCCCTCCCCCCAACCAGCACCGCCTTCGTTCATGTAGTTCCTCACTCCATCCTTCCACCTCATATTCGGTCTACCTCTCCCCCTCTGTCCCTCCACCTCGCTCTCGTACACCCTCTTAGTCATTCTCTCGCTTTCCATACGTTCCATATGGCCGAACCATCTCAAGTTGTTCCTTTTCACACTTTCCAGCACATCTACCTCCACACCACACCTCCTTCTTACTTCCTCATTAGTCTGTCTATCCCTCCATGTAACTCCGCACGCACTCCTTAAGTAATTCATTTCCACTGCTCTCACTCTTGGTCTGAGTCTCTCAACCAACGTCCATGCTTCGCTTCCGTAAGTCAGTGTCGGGATTACCACACTGTCATGCAAGGACTTCTTCACTTCCATACTGACCACCCTATTTCTTGTTACTGCAATATACAATAGTTATATATGTGCACAATAGTTATATGTATACAATAGTTATATATGTATACAATAGTTATATATGTGTACAATAGTTATATATGTATACAATAGTTATATTGTACAATAGTTATATATGTATACAATAGTTATATATGTATACAATAGTTATATATGTATACAATAGTTATATATGTATAGGCTACAATAGTTATATATATGTGTACAATAGTTATATGTGTACAATAGTTATATATGTATACAATAGTTTTATATGTATACAATAGTTATATATGTGTACAATAGTTATATATGTATACAATAGTTATATGTGTACAATAGTTATATATGTATACAATAGTTATATATGTATACAATAGTTATATATGTGTACAATAGTTATATATGTATACAATAGTTATATATGTATACAATAGTTATATGTACAATAGTTATATATGTATACAATAGTTATATGTGTACAATAGTTATATATGTATACAATAGTTATATATGTATACAATAGTTATATATTTATACAATAGTTATATATGTGTACAATAGTTATATATGTATACAATAGTTATATATGTATACAATAGTTATGTGTACAATAGTTATATATGTGTACAATAGTTATATATGTATACAATAGTTATATATGTATACAATAGTTATATATGTATACAATAGTTATATATGTATACAATAGTTATATATATGTGTACAATAGTTATATATGTATACAATAGTTATATATGTATACAATAGTTATATATGTGTACAATAGTTATATATGTGTACAATAGTTATATATGTATACAATAGTTATATATGTGTACAATAGTTATATATGTATACAATAGTTATATATGTATACAATAGTTATATATGTGTACAATAGTTATATATGTGTACAATAGTTATATATGTATACAATAGTTATATTGTACAATAGTTATATATGTATACAATAGTTATATATGTATACAATAGTTATATATGTATAGGCTACAAAAGTTATATATGTGTACAATAGTTATGTGTACAATAGTTATATATGTATACAATAGTTATATATGTATACAATAGTTTTATATGTATACAATAGTTATATATGTGTACAATAGTTATATATGTATACAATAGTTATATATGTGTACAATAGTTATATGTATACAATAGTTATATATGTATACAATAGTTATATATGTGTACAATATTATATATGTATACAATAGTTATATGTGTACAATAGTTATATATGTGTACAATAGTTATATATGTATACAATAGTTATATATGTATACAATAGTTATATATGTATACAATAGTTATATGTGTACAATAGTTATATATGTATACAATAGTTATATATGTGTACAATAGTTATATATATGTACAATAGTTATATATGTATACAATAGTTATATATGTCACTCGTCTCTTTATCCCCTACTGTACCGGCGACGTGTTTTGAACTTCATGCTGGCAACTATTAGACAATTTCATTCAGCTTAGGGAGGACATCTAGCAAAAATAAGGCTTCAAACTATTTCAACCAACCCTTTTAACTACCACAGATCCTTCCTAAGCTGCATAATATCGTCTAAACATAGCTATAATAAGTATAACACACGTCGCTGGTACTCAAAGGGTTAAATACGGTATGTGTTGTTTTATGCATATCAAAGCATTTAGTGGCACACAGGATGTCTTGTATCCTGGCGACTTATATAATTATCTCACTCACACTCTCACTCTCTCCCTTTCTCTTTCTCACACACACACACACACACACACACACAGAGGATTCACCCTTCTCCAACTCCGTATAAAACCATTGAAATACTTTAAAGTATTACGAAATATACAAGAGGGTTTTCAACACCTTAACCCCTTCAGTGCCGGTGCCGTCCTTTCTATTTTATTGTAGCTATATTTAGACGATATTTTGCAGTTCAAGAAAGGTCTGGGTAGTCAAAAGGGTTGGTAAAGGTCTGGGTAGTCAAAAGGGTTGGTAAAGGTCTGGGTAGTAAAAAGGGTTGGTAAAGGTCTGGGTAGTCAAAAGGGTTGGTAAAGGTCTGGGTAGTCAAAAGGGTTGGTAAAGGTCTGGGTAGTCAAAAGGGTTGGTAAAGGTCTGGGTAGTCAAAAGGGTTGGTAAAGGTCTGGGTAGTAAAAAGGGTTGGTAAAGGTCTGGGTAGTCAAAAGGGTTGGTAAAGGTCTGGGTAGTAAAAAGGGTTGGTAAAGGTCTGGGTAGTCAAAAGGGTTGGTAAAGGTCTGGGTAGTCAAAAGGGTTGGTAAAGGTCTGGGTAGTCAAAAGGGTTGGTAAAGGTCTGGGTAGTCAAAAGGGTTGGTAAAGGTCTGGGTAGTCAAAAGGGTTGGTAAAGGTCTGGGTAGTCAAAAGGGTTGGTAAAGGTCTGGGTAGTCAAAAGGGTTGGTAAAGGTCTGGGTAGTCAAAAGGGTTGGTAAAGGTCTGGGTAGTAAAAAGGGTTGGTAAAGGTCTGGGTAGTCAAAAGGGTTGGTAAAGGTCTGGGTAGTCAAAAGGGTTGGTAAAGGTCTGGGTAGTCAAAAGGGTTGGTAAAGGTAATATACAATTGCCCACATAAGTTCTATTGCACATCGTGATCTTATATATGAAAGTAATATTAGTATGAATGAATTGCGACTGTGGTATATATATATATATATATATATGCTATACTGAGAGAGTGAGAGTGAGTGAGAGAATGAGAATGAGAATGATAGAGATTTATATAGATAGATAGAGAGAGAGAGAGAGAGAGAGGTAGGTTTGGTATTATTGTTTAAGAGTAGAACAGAGGCGTGATTGTGGGTGTGTTTATGTGTGTGTGTGTGTGTGTGTGTGCGCGCGTGTGTGCACGGGCAATAAAATGTATTATAATAATAATTATAAGTATATAATAATAATAGAGAGAGAGAGAGAGAGAGAGAGAGAGAGAGAAGGGGGGGGGGGGGATTTACAAAGAATAGGTATAATCTCTGTATGCCATTAATTCCTTTCCATGCTATTAGATTATTGTATTCAGTTTCAAAAGGACCTCCAACAATTAACAGGCTTCGAACTGTCTCACTTAATTAACCCTTTTCACTACCACAGATCCTTCTTAAACTACACAAAATCGTCTATATATAGCTAGAATCAAATTAAACAGACGTCTCCCGTACAGAAGGGGTTAAGGGGAGATGAGTAATTTTCTGGTTCCCCTTCTTCCTCATTAGTTTGGCGATTTTAAGACTTTTCGCCCCATTTCTTTGTCAATGTTAAGACTTTGTGTGTCATTTAGGTGTCGATTTGGTCTTGGCGAGCGATAGCGAGCCTGATAGCGAGCGACAGCAAGACGAATCGGCCTTCGGCCGGGACATTCTTTTTATCGAAAAATTTGCAAATTTGTCTCGGGCGGGTGTTTTTTTCAGCTTGATAGAAGTCTAGGGAGGAAACTAAAAATATTATAAGAAGATATACTGTATACATGAACAAATATTATAAGGGTTAACAGTTTCTCAATAATGCAAATGTTTGATTATTGAGCAATGATTAACCCCTTGAGGATTATGATTGGTTTTGGCAGTTTTAGCTATCATTAGACGATTTTATTTGGATGGGGAAGGATATGTGGAAGTCAGAGGGTGAATCGGGACACTCTTTACCCCTTTTTAATGGCCACGGATCCTTCCTAAGCTGCATACAATCGCTTAGGGATAGCCAGATGATACTGTCAGAACGCGTCATAATTTTCAAGGGGTTAACTTGGCAATTTATATTATTACAATTTTAAGTTACTATGGTATTATACAAGTTACAATATTACAAACGAGAGAGAGAGAGAGAGAGATAGGTAGAGATAGTGTAAGGAGAGAGAGAGAGAGATAGGTAGAGATAGTGTAAGGAGATACATTCAAGGTTATACACACTATCTCCCCTCTTCCCTCTCCTCTTACCCTTACTAGAGAAAGAGAGAGAGAGAGAGAGAGAGAGAGAGAGAGAGAGAGGGGGGGGGGGGGGAATACAAATAGTGTTCTATTTATTTGGAACATGGCATAGTAAGGAGAAGGGACTAGGTGATTTGTTGAAGTCATTCGATGGAGGCCTTCCGTGCTTCTTAACACTTGTTATCTTCGCCATTTTTCCTCTTTGTTTTGTATTTGTATATATATTTTGTCCCTCCTTCGCCTATTTGTCGCTTTTACTCTCTCTCTCTCTCTCTCTCTCTCTCTCTCTCTCTCTCTCTCTCTCTCTCTCTCTCTCTCTCACCCCAGCCATATATATATATATAATATATATTATATATATATATATATATATATATATATATATACATATACATATATATATATATATATATATATATATATATATATATATATTATAAACCGCTATGCCTTTGATACGAACCAACGAACCCCCCAATAAACACCCGCTTCTACAAATCCATAACTCCGAATTTACAGGGATATTGGGGGGGGGGGGGTATTGGTCTCATTATTTTGGGGGGGATAATGGCGCCTTGTTATCTGGAGAGACAATAGAAAGAATAGTCTACCCTTATAATTAGAGAGATAGGTAGATATAGATACCTAGATAGATAGATATTATTTTGGCCTCCCTTCTCCCTAATATTTAGCCCAATTAATGTTCACATTTAAGACGTTCGGCCCATTAGTTTGCCGATGTTAAGACTTTTTGTCCCACCGGCATATTCTACCGAATAATATACAAATTTATCTAGAAGGGGGATCTTGGGGGTGTTTTGTTAAGGGGGTGACCTGTTTTTGTTCTGTCCTTTTCTATCTTTCTCTGGCTTGTATCCATTTGGCCCCATTCAGCCTACTGTTTTAAGACGTTTATCCCCATCCAGGTGTCAATTGTTTACTGGTGAGCGGTAGCGAGCCAGCATATTTAAAAAAAAAAATTGACAGCAGGCTAAATTTGTACATTTTTCGATAGAAAAATTTCTCCGGCGAAGCCGGATCTCTTCATATAATGCTGGCTCGCTATCGCTCGCCAGGAAGAAATCGACACCTAGATGGGGATAAACGTCTTAAAATAGTTGGCTGAATGAGGCCGAATGGATACAAGCCAGAGAAAGAGAAAATGAGAAAAATAAAAAAACAGGTCACCCCTTTTAAGCTTGATGGAGGTCTAGGGAAGAAACTAAAACAATAATAATAAATACATGAAATCAATCGACCAATAAATAAACCCTCCCCCCTTAATTAATAAACCCTCCCCCCTTAATTAATAAACCCTCCCTCCTTAATAAATAAACCGTTCCCCCTTAATAAATAAACCGTTCCCCCTTAATAAATAAACCGTTCCCCCTTAATAAATAAACCGTTCCCCCTTAATAAATAAACCCCTCCCTCCTTAATTAACAAAACAACCCCTCCCTCCTTAATTAACAAAACAACCCCTCCCTCCTTAATTAACAAAACAACCCCTCCCTCCTTAATAAATAAACCCTCCCTCCTTAATTAATAAACCCTCCCCCCTTAATTAATAAACCCTCCCCCCTTAATAAATAAACCCTCCCCCCTTAATTAATGTTGGACGGTAAATATAGGTATAGTTATGGGATTTGCACACTAAGGGACATAAATTATAGCCCTGTTTTCCCCCTTGAATTAATTAACTCTTTTAACCCCTTCAGTACCGGTGACGTCCTTTTCATTATATTCAGGTAACTAGTAGATGCTCGTATTCAGCTTAGGACGGACGTGTAGTCATTAAGAGGCTACAGACGATCTCAGTTAACCCTTTTAACTACCACAGATCCTTCCTAAGCTGCATAAAATCGTCTAAATACAGCTGAAGTAATACAACATTCATCCCCGGTACTGAAAGGGTTAGGAGGGGATGGGCGTATTTATTTGCGTATTTATTTATCTTCATATTATTCCTCCCTAGACCATCATCAAGCTTAAAAATATACATACCCAAGATCCCCCTTCTAGACAAGTTTGTACATTTTTCGGTAGTGTTCCTCCTAAATTTCAGGCTCGCTCTCGCTCGCCAGGAAAAACAAATCGACACCTATATTAAACGAAGTCTTAATATTGACAAAGAAAGGGGTCTTAAAATCGCCAAACTAATGGGCCGAACGTCTTAAAATCTGAACACTATTGGGGGCTAAACACAAGGGGGGGGGGGGGGGGGGGGGCAGAAAAACGGTCCATCTCCCCTTAAAGCACGAAACTTGCCAGTGGTCAATTAACGGTCAGACCACCATTATAAAAGGCGGCTGGGTTATTTGTGATTCGATACCATCCAAGAGCTGTGTTTGGTATTGTGTGTGTGTGTGTGTGTGTGTGTGTGTGTGTGGAGTCGATACCATCAAGCTGTGTTAGAGATAGTGTGTGTGTGTGTGTGGAGTGTGATAGTGTGTGTGTGTGTGGAGTGTGATAGTGTGTGTGTGTGTGTGTGGAGTGTGATAGTGTGTGTGTGTGTGTGTGGAGTGTGATAGTGTGTGTGTGTGTGTGTGTGATAGTGTGTAGTATACGTGTATGTTCATGTGTGTGTTATAATGTTGGTACAATGGATAATCACCTTTCATTGTTCACATTGCCTGCTATTGTTTACAAGTGAGGCTGATGGGGGGGGGGGGGGGGGGGTTGGATCATATACGGTCATTGTTACCTTCTGGGGGTTCGTCTTTTTGCTGGGCCCTTTCAGTTGGTGTTGTTGTTGTTGTTGTTGTTGTTGTTGTTTGTTTTTCTTCACTCATACACATACACATCATATTCACCAATTTACACACACACACACAAACACAATGGCTGAGCCCACTGAGTCACTGTATTCTTGCCACTTGGCTCTGGTAGCGCGGATTCAATCCCAACTACCTGCGGGAAAAGGTTTCTGTCACAAACTCTCCTGACTGTGGAGGTTTGGTGTGGACGCGCTATCTCTGGGTTCCATCTGGTTCCCTGCCCACATTCTATCCCTACTGGGGGTATGAAGGCCCTCTTGTGGCAGCCTAAGTCACCTGCCGAGTTAATGGGATAAGTTAGGTTAAGGAATTTTGTATTTTCAGCCTCATTGGAAGCCGGCTCGAAATTTACCGATAAATTGTATTAGTTACATACACACAAACTCTCTTGCTCTTTCTCTCTTTTCTATCTCTATTTCTCTCTCTCTCTCTATTTCTCTCTCTCTCTCTCTCTCTCTCTCTCTCTCTCTCTCTCTCTCTCTCTCTCTCTCTCTCTCACGTTACTACTCACTTATCAATATCTTACCACTTTATCTCTTCCCTCCTCACTGATGATATCACCACCACTACACTCACTCACTCTCTGACATTACTAATCATTTACCTGTATAATTATCACCACTACACACTCACACACACACACTCTCTCTCTCTCTCTCATTGTCCCACTTGACATATCTTTCACAGCATTATCGTTTCCGGTTTCTCGCCACTTATTTATTTGTTCACGATGAGAAGGGAAGTGTGTTGTGAGAGAGAGAGAGAGAGAGAGAGAGAGTGAGTGAGTGTGAGAGGGGTGGGGTGGGGGGAGGGTATTCCATCTATACTTGAGCGTTTTAATAGGAGATTCAAATACAATGCTTCGATTCTTTGTGTAATAATGGTCCGAGTGCCGTGTTCGAGGCTTCGGTGTGTATAGTAACTCGGCTTCATAATTATATAAATTGTGTTGAATGGTCCGAGTTCCGTGTTCGAAGGTTCGGTGTGTATAGTAACTCGGCTTCATATATAGATCGCCAGTGATCGTCTGTTCGTCTGGGGATCAGGGAGGTAAAGTGGTTCTGCGATTTATTTATTTATTTATTTATTATTATTTTTCTACCCCCATCTCCCTCATGTTTAACCCCATAACCCCATATTCCTAGGGGAGCAATGTCCCCCTCAACCTATTATTGTATCTCACGGCTGGTAGCATATCAATTTAGCCAACAACTGGCCGTGGGATACAATAATGGGTTGATTGTCATCATCATATACCGGTACTGTATATTACCAGCAGGGGGCAAGTAACAGGTGGCCTTGGGATAATTTCGAAAGAATAAGTCAAATTAGACGCGAATGTAACTGCGACTGTACGACTTACGTAAACTAAGGCAACGTGTACCCCCCTCTAACACCATCCTTACGGAGTCTAGTCTTATTTCTTGTATTTGCATAGTTATAACTTTATCTATTGAGATGGAGAACATTTATAGTACAAGCGTTGGTTGATAGAGGAATGACAATAGATCAGGCAAGAGAAGTGGTAATATATAGGAATTAATGGAAAATGCTAGTGAACAGATGAGTGAAAATGCGGTCGTTTGGGAGAGGGGCCAGGCGCCAGTTGGACTAGATAATAATCCGTCGGGTGCTTGACCCGGGAAGCCGGTATATATGAAGGGTACTCCTGGATATGTGGTGGGCGGGCTTTTGGTGGTAGGCTTTGCGGCATGTGTGCCTGCTTAGACCGGAACCTCTCTGAGAGGTCTGGGACCTGGGAATTCTGCTGGGGACCCCAAATGGGCCTGGGTCTCTGGGTATTCTCTTTGGCGACCTAGATGCGTGTAATTTTTTTTTCCCTCCCCCAGCTATGGGGTATATGCCTGAGTATATAGATAGATAACGTGATCCAATTGCTATTGAACTCCCTAGGAGAAATGGCACCCTATTAAATGTTTGACTAGAGTCACTAACTATTAAAATGTGTGTTAATGTTGGTTTGTTTTGTTTGCAGGTCGGTGGTTCTGGTGAGATGGGCAACAAGGCTGGAGGACAGAGCCAGTCTGAGGAGGAGACTGAGGTGATCCGTTCAGCCAGAGTCCCACCGCTCTCAGCCGCACCAGGTAGGTTAACCCCCTTCAGGATAAGGATGCGTTTTGACACTTTATTCTGGCTATTAGTGTACGATTTCATACAGCTCTCCCTCAATTAATCTTTCCTTCATCCTACAACTTTGACTGCTTTAATCTTTGTGTGTCCAGTCATTTTGACCCCAACTTACCTTAAATTTGGCTCTCTACACTCTATCAATTAACCCTCTGACTTCTATATACCCTTCCTACTCTGAATAAAATCGCCTAATAATAGCCAGAATAAACTATCAAAATGCGTCATAATCCTCGAGGGGTTAGTTCGGACCCATAGTATTTTGGTAGATCTGGACATCGGTATAGTCTTTTTATTTGCCCCCACCCATATACTAGGTTAGGTTAGGTTGTTAAGTTAGGCTAATAGCACATAAAAACAAAAATAAAAATAAAATAATAATAACCCAACCAGCGGGGGGGGCAGCAGCCCCCACCCATAATACTAGGTTAGGTTAGGTAAGGTTGTTGGGTTAGGCTAATGTCTTCCCAAAGTTGACTATATTTATAACCTGAGATATTAGGCTACCCACTCCACCCTATGAAATCCGAGCCAGCTTTCGTCAAAAGTTGGCTCGGGTATTCACAAAATTGGGTTGTATGGGTTTGCAATTTGGGAAAACCCGAGCCAAGTTTTGATACAAAACGCTATAGGCCTAGGCCTATTATTGTATTTTTACGCTTTTAACCCCTCATTTTCCCTGAACTTCATAGCCCTCCCCACTAGTGGGGGGCGTGTTTTTAGATTTGTTGGATAATGGGTAAATACTCATTTCCGCTCCTCTTCAGTATAAAACAACACTATATCTGAAGGAAAAATTACAAAAAACAAAATAAAACTTACTGAAATCGCTGTCGGTCCAAAAAGTCAGGTTTACCCAATCTGGTATATCCCTTTAGTTAGTTAAATGACTCATTGGTGGAATTTAACTGCGCATGCGTCATTCTCGGAACTGGCGGGTTCATCGCCACAAACCTCAGAGACTCAGAATCGCTTTCGCTAAGACCTCAAGAACATCTTCTAGCTGCTCCAATACAACCAATACTTTAACAAGGTGGTGACTCGGTCTCTACATCGCTACCCCAAGCCTATTAGGAAGGTATCTATATTAGGCCACAGCTACGTTAGGGAGGTCTATATGTAGATAAACCTGTGTTCCACCCACTTTTTTGAGATTAAGGCATTTTCCCAAGGGGGTGCTAGGGTGGACAATATCAAGTCCTCTGCGGCCTGGGAGAGCCACGTCCGATACCAACCGGACCTGATCTTCTTAATCTTGGGAGGAAACGATATCCATCCCAAGACTGATATACGCTCTGTCGCCAATGCCATCCAGGACCTCGCTAAAGAGATTGAATCAATCTCAGGGGCCTGTAAAATTATAGGCCTGGAGGCGAGACCGGCGCCCCGCGGTCTGACGGCAGAGCGATACTAAAGTATCAGGAACGAGGTCAATCGCTGGCTGAAGAAAGTACTGCCTTTCACTAAGTCCCGCTACCAGTCCATGGAAGTACGGGACGGAGACTACAGTGAAGATGGCGTACATCTAACATATGATGCCAGCGAAGCCCTGTTCAAGAGGGTCGTGGCTTCTGCCTAGGAGCACTTCACAAAGCTGGGAGATGTTCAGGCTTTAAGGGACCTGTCGGATGAGGAATGGGAGGCGGGTACTTTCTCTAAGGTACACGCATATCTGAGCAATAAAAGTAAGTTAACTCTTGTGAGTTTATAGGTAAATTTCACTTTGTTTACTCTTGAATTCTCACAATAATGGTTCATAACACAGGGTTCATAATAAAGGATGCTAGCATGGGGTTCATAATAAGGGTTGCTAGCATAAGAGTTCATAGCATAAGGTTCATAATAAGGGCTACTAGCATAGGGTTCATAATAAAGGTTCATAATAAGGGCTACTAGCATAGGGTTCATAATAAGGGCTGCTAGCATAGGGTTCATAATAAGGGCTGCTAACATAGGGTTCATAATAAGGGCTGCTATCATAGGGTTCATAATAAGGGCTTCTGTCATAGGGTTCTAATAAGGGCTACTAGCATAGGGTTCATAATAAGGGCTGCTAGCATAGGGTTCATAATAAGGGCTGCTAACATAGGGTTCATAATAAGGGCTGCTAACATAGGGTTCATAATAAGGGCTGCTATCATAGGGTTCATAATAAGGGCTGCTATCATAGGGTTCATAATAAGGGCTGCTATCATAGGGTTTATAATAAGGGCTGCTATCATAGGGTTCATAATAAGGGCTTCTGTCATAGGGTTCATAATAAGGGCTGCTATCATAGGGTTCATAATAAGGGCTTCTGTCATAGGGTTTATAATAAGGGCTGCTATCATAGGGTTCATAATAAGGGCTGCTATCATAGGGTTCATAATGGCTGCTATCATAGGGTTCATAATAAGGGCTGCTATCATAGGGTTCATAATAAGGGCTCCTATCATAAGGTTCATAATAAGGGCTGC
Organism: Paralithodes platypus; assembly: GCA_032716605.1. Taxonomy (NCBI): domain Eukaryota; kingdom Metazoa; phylum Arthropoda; class Malacostraca; order Decapoda; family Lithodidae; genus Paralithodes; species Paralithodes platypus. Next base: position 20,471,069 of record CM064484.1, read on the forward strand.
TATCATAGGGTTCATAATAAGGGCTGCTATCATAGGGTTCATAATTGGGGCTGCTATCATAGGGTTCATAATAAGGGCTGCTGTCATAGGGTTCATAATAAGGGCTGCTGTCATAGGGTTCATAATAAGAGCTGCTATCATAGGGTTCATAATAAGAGCTGCTATCATAGGGTTCATAATAAGGGCTGCTATCATAGGGTTCATAATAAGGGCTGCTATCATAGGGTTCATAATTAGGGCTGCTATCATAGGGTTCATAATTAGGGCTGCTAGCATAGGGTTCATAATAAGGGCTGCTATCATAGGGTTCATAATAAGGGTTGCTATCATAGGGTTCATAATAAGGGCTGCTATCATAGGGTTCATAATAAGGGCTGCTATCATAGGGTTCATAATAAGGGCTGCTGTCATAGGGTTCATAATAAGAGCTGCTATCATAGGGTTCATAATAAGGGCTGCTATCATAGGGTTCATAATAAGGGCTGCTATCATAGGGTTCATAATAAGGGCTGCTATCATAGGGTTCATAATAAGGGCTGCTAGCATAGGGATCATAAAGGGGGTCCACTAGGACAGGGCTAGGGCATGCCCTTGTTACAGGGACTTGACTGGACATTCGCCACAAATCACTAGACCTGAGTGTCCAAACTCTGACGTCTACCAATGGCACGGCGACTAGTGATCATGCCATGGCTCGCTGTAATAATATATTTATTTTCTTCCCCCTTCAGGCAGTGGCTCAGTAGCCAACCGGTCACTATCTCTGGAGAATGGGGAGGAGGGAGAGCTGGAGGTGGAGCTGCCCCCGCCCATGAAGGTCCTAGAGCAACCCATGTCCGCCGCCCAGGGACCCACGCCACCCAACGCTGGCCCACCCATACCGCCCCTCGATGATATACTACCAGACGCACCATCCAGAGTAAGTGGTTTGTCTATATACCAGTTAAATATGTAATGGTAACTATATATATACAGTATATACCGGTAACCGTTTAATACTACCAGAGTAAGTAGTTTATAATATAGCCTATGTCAGTTTAGTATGTAATGGTAACTAAATCTATTGCAGGTAAATGTGTAAGCGTAGCCTTAATGGAGTACGGTAGTTATTTTATGTTGTGGGGTTCGTATTTGTGGATAACTAACAAGCTTAACCCTTTAAGGATTATGACGCGTGTTGACCGTTTCCTCTGGCTATCATTAGACGATTTTGTACAGCTTAGGAAGGTTCTGTGGACGTGAAAAGGGTTAAGACGATCTCAATTAACCCTCTGACTTCCACATGCCTTTCCTAAGCTGAATACATAGCCATAATAAACTGTCAAGATGCGTTGTGATCCTCAAGGGGGTATGTGTTGCTATTCCTTGGTATACCCTGTTTCAAGGAGGTAGGCCAGAAATCTCGACACCAACCTCTCATAACTCAAAAAGTGCTAGAGCAAATGGGCTGTCCATTTCCACACCCCTTCCCTGGTTGACCCTTCCCAAATGGTAAAAATATTAGCTGGATTACTCTAGTCGTTTGTAAGTTATAGAGGTTAATGTTAAAGAGTTGTGACCTACTTATTTGGAACAGGGTATAGTCCTGGAAAAGGGCCAAATAGGTGTGAAGAGCTTTATATTAGAGATTATTAATCAAATACTTTTTATCCAACTCTAAGCCTGATGTTTAAAATATTCTGTGATAGATTAGCTAATCTTTAATATATGGTCAATGGTTAGCAAAGTTAGACTCTTATAAAGTAGGTTACTAATGTTCATTAACAAGTAGATGCCTCTTAATCATGTTCTACATACAGTACAGTACTTAACTGAGTTATATATTAGTTTAAATTTCTGTTCGCGGACAAAATTACGTGCAACTGTGAATTTATTATACTGTACAGTAGTGTACTTTTTGTGTTTAGATTAGCTATTTAGTGTGAAATGTTATTGTATAATTTATATACCAATTGCTAATATTTATTAATCTATCTCTATATAGTAATACAGTGCTCTTATTTATTCTGTATTCTATGATAATTAATATGTCCATTAGTTGATATATCTCTTGTCTTCTCTTTACGGTAATAATGAGATAATGCTCATGTAATTTTGCAGGCTTCTTGAATATCTGTGTAACGTTATCTTAGTCCGGACCTTGTTGACTCTTGATTCCTTCTTGTTAAATGGAGTTCTTACTTGTTGTATTATTTGTTAATTCATTTTAATCAAATTCAGCAATATTACGAGGATGTATCAAACTATAGTATCAATAATGCATAGGATTACATATATACCATATACCATATTAGTTAGAAATAGACCCTCGAAAATTAAAGGGTTGATTTTTAAGGTTGATGCAGTACAATCTCATTACTCGCCACAATTGGATTTTTTTTCCAAGGGTTGCAACATACTGTATATATACTGTACATACTGGTAAACACACATACACTTTAAAGGCTGAGTGATCCATAAGAAGTATGGTGGTTGTTGTTGTTGTAGTTCCCCAGACTGTCTGGCCGAACAGTCCCGAGTCAGGTAGACCGAAGCCGCTTCAGATGCTCGGGCCCTCGAAGGGGCCAGGGTGAGATGAAATTCGTCTCCGAGAGGGCAGCGGGGGAGGGAATCATCAGTCCACGGGCTTGCACCCACCGTCCGCAGCCCCCCTTGCAGTGCCACCCAATCGGACGATCTCACCAGCACCAAGAAGGAAAAGTAGTACAGGAAAAGAGACTGACATAAATGGCTAAGGTTGGGTAGAGGATGCCAAACCACACTCTGGATAGGACCAGCCCTTACCGTTGTCTCTTGTCCTATTGGCCGCATTCCATTCCAATAAAACATACAGTAATTATCGTAGGGATGCGGCAACCCCATCGTCTGCCACTTTGGTGGTACAGTCAACCTCTGTAGTGATGGACGTGTGGTCCCCCTCCTGAAAGCCCTATTATGTCTGTATCCCCATGGGGATGAAGACAATAGCAAAATAATGGTGTATGTGCTGTCCAGGTGAGGAACTGTTCTCGGCTTGCTCTTTCATTGCTAATGGTTTTAATCCATGTAGTGGAAATGGCTCTGTGGAGTGGGCGGTGTGGCCATGTCTGGATAATTAGGCCAGGAGGCAGTTTCCGTAGTGACCATCCCTTTTGGGGAGCTTCCTGTAGAATTCAGACATTCATCAATTTATTTATTCTTGCTCAAATTTGTTTCTATCAATTAGTACTGTATCGTCTTTCATTGCTGAACTCATACGGTCATACCACAGTTCAATAAACAAGATAGAGACACAACAATTTCTCACCCAGTTAGAATGAATAGAGTATAGTTTCATCTTGGGCACACTGGTTCTGTAGCAGTTTTCTTTCTCTCGTTGCAAGGATTGGATATCTACAGTATACCTTATCTCTCTATTGGCTGTAATATATATGGAATATTTCTTCTGTTTGTACTTGTGGTCTTGGCCTATTCTTACTATTCTATCTTGCTATTCTGTCGTATGTGGAAAACTAACAATAATGGTTAAGTTTGTATAAGTATTGTAATCATTGGTGACTTATTGCTCTCCCTTTCCTTCCTCCCTTGTCACCCTCCTCCCCCTCCAACACGCCATACCCCACCCCACACCACACCACACCACACCACACCACACCACCTGTCTCCTACACTCCTTACCATACCAAACCACACTCCTAACCACACCACACCACTTCCTGTCTCCCACACTCCACATCACTCCACTCTCTGCCTCCCCCACTCCCTACTACACCACACTTCACTATACCATAATAACATAACCCCATTATACATCACTGCTTCTACCACCACATCACTACAACAACCCCTACTACACACCACCATAAACTTTACCACACCACCACAACCATGCTTCATGATACTACAAACTTCACTACACCACCACAACCTCTACCACACCACCACAACCTCTACCACACTACCACAATCACATTTCACGATACTACACACTTCACCACAACCTCTACAACAACAACAAACCTCTACCACACTACCTCAACCTCTACCACACCACCTCAACCTCTACCATACCACCTCAACCTCTACCATACCACCTCAACCTCGACCATATCACCTCAACCCCTACACACACACCACCACTACAACCTCTACCACACCACCACAACCCCTACCACACCACCACCACAGCCATCAGGCATGAAGGCCTCGGAAGGAAGCACGCAAGACCTGGCCACCGAGATAGAAAACATTGTCAAGGAAAAGATGGTGAGAAATATTTGGCTACCCCTCTTAATTATACTCACTCACCTTTAAGTTTATTATTTATTTGATTTTTATGGAATGACTACCTTTTTCTTTCACCAATTCCTCACTTTTTTGTCTTGAATGAGGTCCCCAGCATTCCTCTGTATACTTACGAATCACGACCCATTCCGGAGTTTACCTTCTTGTGGGAATCGGGTTACTACTCCGCTTTGCATGGTCCAATTCTGATTTGTTTTCCTTCTGTTCATTTTATTTAACTTTTCTCTTTGTGAAAGGAGGCATGACTCTTTCTATGTAATTTTATAGCATGGTTCAGTTTCATTTCTCTTCTTTTTCTTTATATGGTTACATTTTTGCTCAAAGTATTTTTGGGCATTATTGACATTCGTTCAGACTTGGAAGGCATGGTTCAGTTTCAGTTTTCATTATTTTTGTCTTCAGTTTTTCTGGTTGTTCGTTTGTCATTTTGTTAAAGTTGTAAGGTAAAGTGGCACTGCATGCTATCCCGTTGGTGTTGTAGTTAGTGTTTGTATAATACACGGTAGAGATGAGCAGCGTACAGTGGAACCTTCCTCTTCTACTAATGTTACAGTATGTGTTTGGTACCAGGGAAGATAACATAACCTAGCATAATTACAGGTGACTAAAAGCCACTAGGGGCCTCTCATGGTCATCCAGAAGACTGTTGATTGTATTTATTGTTTTTCTGCACATCCCTCCTAGCAAGTATCATAACGCTATCCTGCAATATATACAACAGTAGTGAGAAGTTCGTAACAAAACAGGTGTTCTAACCTAATGGTGCACAGTCGGGCTAATAAGTGATGTCTCGGAACCATTTACGTTTTGATCAATAATTGGTATCAGCAATATTTACACATGATTTCTTCTTTTTGAGTGAGATATACAAACATGTTCCTACACTTACCCACCCTATTCAGCATCTGACAGACATAAATACAGCACAGAGCGAGCCAAACGTAATGACAGCTGAGACATGAATTATTAGCGCCACTGTACAGTTGCCTACATAAGTTCTGTTCATCGTCGTGATCTTATGTATGAAAGTAAATTTTGAATGAATGAATTGTGAGTGTGGGTTTTTTTTACTAGTCAGATGAGTTAACCACTGCACAAGAACACCCGTAATTCAATCATGCGCATTATGTTTCCATGTATAATATCGCAGAGAGGAACAGAAATTATGTAGGCAACTTTACATTGCAGAAAGTATAGCCACATAAAGGAAGTAGGTTTTATTGTAAAAACACAATAACCTCGACTCTCTGGATTCCTCTTCAAGTGTGATGTACAGTCGCGCTAATAAGTGATGTCTCGGCACCAAGTATGTTTTGATCAATAATTGGTATCAGCAATATCTAAGCTTCATTTCGTCATATTGAGTGAAATATACAAACATTTTCCTACACTTACCCACCCTATTCAACAGCTGACAGACATTAATACAGCACAGAGCAAGCCAAACGTAATGACAGCTGTACTACTGTTATCTTCCTCTCCATGATCTTATACCTGGAAATATAATGCCCATGATTGAATTACGAGTGTCGTTTCTTATGCCGTGGTTAACTCCTCTGATTAGTGAACTGATAATTAAAAAAGCACACCCATTATAGAATTAAGAGTGTAGTTTCTTGCGCAGTGGTTAACCCATCTGACTAGTGAACTGATAATTAAAAGAAACCACACTCGCAATTCAATCTTACTCAATTTACCTGTACTTTCATACAGAAGATCATGACAAGGAACAGAATTTACGTGGCCAACTGTACAGTGGCGCTAATAAGTCATGTCACAGCTGTCATTATGTTTGGCTCCCTCTGTGCTGTATTATTGTCCGTCAGATGTTGAATAGGGTGGTTAAGTGTAGGGACATGGTTGTATAGCTCACTCAAAAGGAAGAAATCATGTATAAATATTCCTGATACTAATTATTGATCAAAATATACTTGGTGCCGAGCCATCACTTATTAGGCCGACTGTACATTGTCATCATTTAGTTGTTTGCACACAGTAATAATAACTTGAAATGAGGGTTGTGGTCGTGTCAGACACCCATAACAACATACTGACATATAATCAGTCACAAGACACTGTACTATGGGTGTGCTATGTGGAACTCAATTGGTGCATGAATTGAAATACACAGTATACAGGTTTTCTGTATACAGTACTGACACATCGCAGGCATGAAGACATTGTCAATACTTTAGGATAAAAACAACAGTGAGTATTAACTAGAGAAAACCATTAATGTCATCTTCTGTGGTTCTACCTATTGTTCAAAATGATTGTGTCTAATTGTTTGTTAATGTACAGATTCCTGCCTGTGTTTTTACAGTGTTTGTAGATATATTAATACTTTGTATGTGTTTTCTAGTGAACCTGTTTTATGTCATTAGATTTTGTATTATTTGTTTATTAAATAAGTGAATACTGGATTATGTTTCATATGAGAATGTGTTGACTTAATTTTATTGCAGCATTTAATACTGTAAGTTGAAATTTAAAATGCATTTCTTTTCAGGTTAATCGATTGTTTTTCTGTCAAAAGAGTCATGTTCATGTTTTAACTCTGATCTTGACATATGCCGCGTATATGTGTACAATAACCTATTATGTTTTGCAGTATCATTGTCATATATTATTCTTGAAGAGACATTAAGTGATGATAGGCATTACTAAACAGATATTTACCCCTTTTGTACCAGCGACATCTTTTTAATTTGATTCTAGCTACTGTATATTTAGAGGATTTTTTGCATCTTAAGAAGGATCTGTGGTAGTAAAAAGGGTCACGTGAGATAGTTCGAAGCCTGTTAATTGCTGGAGGCCCTTTTAAAACTGAATAAAATAGTCTAATAGTAGCCAGAATAAAGTTAATAAGACGACAATGGTGTTGAAGGGGTTAAAAAGACATTATTTAAGGGAGCCCACCTCGCTTTTTGTCTCTTTCTCTCCCTCTCTCTTTGGCTTGTATCCATTCGGCCCCATTCAGCCTACTGTTTTAAGACTTTTATCCCCATCCAGGTGTTGATTTCTTCCTGGCGAGAGATGGCGAGCCAGCATTGTATGGAGAAATCTGGCTTCGCCGGGGACAATTTTCTATCGAAAAATGTACAAATTTAGCTAGCTGTAAAAAAAAAATATATATATATACTGTATATATATATATATATATATATATATATATATATATATATATATATATATATATATACAGTATATACCGGTATATATATGCTGGCTCGCTACCGATCGCCAAGAAAGTATTGACACCTGGATGGGGGTAAACGTCAGTAGGCTGAATGGGGCCGAATGGATACAAGCCAAAGAGAGGGAGAGAAAGAGAAAAAAAGCGAGGTGACCCCCCTTAAGTGGTGATAGGCATTGTTAAGGGGAGGAGGATACCTAGCCCCTTAGGATGTGGTATGAGCTAATATCCAGTAATGAGAACATGACTCACTTCCTTCCCTTTATACATTGATGGTGTATTTAAACTATTTATTTATTAGGCTTATCTATAACCTTTTACACAATGGCTTTACTCACATCCTTCTGTTATCTGTAGGGGGTAGTGCTTGGTTTTTTGCCCTATGTATTTATTTATTTGTGAGTTTTTCTCGCTACCACATCCTATGGGTTGTTATTATTATTATTATTAATTATTATTTTTATTTTTATTATTTTTATTATAGTTATTATTGTTATTATTATTATCAAGCTTTAACCCTTTGGCTGCGGCTATGTTTGGGCTATTTAGGGCATATTCAGGCACTCCTGAATGATAAATCAAGCATCTGCATTAAATGAAGTGTATTCTGCCGAAAACTAGGCGAAAATAGCTTCAAAATTACACCAGAACGGACTGTGTACGTGGTCTGGTTCACCCGCAGTGGTCCCAGTGAAACGCGGGAACCCCGCTATTATGTAACACTCGCTCGCTTGGCTACACTGATGAGAGAGACAGAGAGAGACTCGCCCGAGACACAGCCTAGCTCAGTGAGCCGCTCGGTGCTCTGAGGGTCGGAGGTGGGCCCCTCACGCTCCCAGCCACTGACACTAGATTTTTACGTTTTTTACAGGCTTTTAAAGCCTGGAAATTGCTGTAACTTGCCAAAACATTCCAGAACGTCACCTGCAGCGAAAGGGTTAAAAAAACACCCTCTAGACCCCCTTTCAAGATAAATTTGTAAATTTCCCGGCCAAAGGCCGGTTCCTTCTAAAATTACAGGCTAGCTATCGCTCGCCAGGAATAAATCGACACCTACTGTAAATGGCACGACAAATTTCAATATTGACAAAGAAATGGGGCAAAAGGTCTTTAACCCACTGAGCCCCAGCGACGCAAACAGTGCGTCGGCAATGTATGTAACGCTAAACCCCAGCGACGCAGACGTCTGCGTCAGTGTCACTCCGGTCCCAATTACTCCGGTCCTATGGCACCTAGAGGGCTCAGATTTGTATGGGAACTGTGTACGTATCCCACGCACCCATGCCGATGGTTGAAAACTCAAAGTCCAACCGCGTGCAGGTGAGCGCGCAAAACATGTTTTTTGGGGGAAATTGCCTTCAATTTTTTACTCTTGTAAAATCCGTTTTCGGGGGCTCTGTAGGACCATTTTTTGAGCTTTTTGATCGGCTTTTTGTGGTTTGTCCTTCATTCCTAACCCATTCGCTATTGTTTCCGGAAAAAACAAAAATTTCAGAATCAGCCGGTCCTGGGTGGTACATTTATAAATATTTAGCTGGTACTCAGCGGGTTAAATCACCAAACTAATGGAACGAGCGCCTTACAATCTAAAAAATAATATGCTAAACATTAGAAACAAGGGGGTCCAGAAAAAAGTGACTACCTCCCCCTTAACTGATAAGAATATGACATTTCACCATTCCCACGCCATTGCATCCTCATATAGTTATTTATTAATCTGTGGAGTTTATATAGCCTTATGATATATTGTAAAAACATAATATAATAGCAAGTTATCGCCCTTTTATATTATCAGTGCCTGTAGTTTAAATTACATACATGTTAATGATGTAATCTTGGAGTATTTTGTGCTCTTCCTAGAATAGAAAGTGAAGTCTGGCAACCTTAATGTTATGATAAGTACATGCGATGAGTGTCGGTCGGGGCTTGTATTGTACTTGGTACAGTATTTGGTATCATTTGACTGTGTGAGTTGGTGCTTACCGCTACATAAAAGTGAAGTGCTGGTAATTGTGTATATAGTGGAGAAGCTATGTTCAAGTAATTTATGTTGGAAATGTGAGTGATTATTGCTTGTGATAGTTTTCTTTAATTATGTAATGAAGGTCAAGTTTAAGATAAATTATTTTGGATTTCTTTAGCTATAGAAACCATAAGCAATGACCGCCTTGAAAATTAACGATAACCCAGACTCACCTCCGCCACCCACAACAAAGTTCTCCCCGCGCAAACTAGTACGTACAGTGTCAAACGATGTAACAAAGAAACTAAAATCGACAGTGGGTAGATGTGGTAGATATCTCAAAAACTCCGAACGCAAAGGGAGAAGAAGCAGTGAAGTGGAAACGGGGGACAGAAATTCTTGTCAAGAAATTCCAGAGGTTAGTTTATTTGCAAGTGAATTTTAAAGATTTGGAGGTTTTGTTTGTATGTGTAAGAAGGAGACAAAAGTTAAAGCTGCCTGTAATGAGTGTTTCCCCCCCCCCCCCCAAAAAAAAAAATTAAGGAGTGACAGAGAGCCCTACTCAAGGTACGTTGAAGTCAGAATGTCTGGGCGCACGGAGCTTGAAGCAGTTTAAGTCGTAAGATGAGGGAGAGGTAAATTTATATTTTACGTAAGTATGAGGGTGCTCAATATTGTATGAAATGCCACAATTATGATCTTGATCTCTACTACTTCTAATCCACCATCATTTACTTTTGTTTCCTTAGGTTGTATTTTTAATACTTATTAGTATTACCCACCTAAAGGTTAGGAGGGCCTCTACCCATGTGGTTGAGGAAATAAAGGAATATGCCCCACGTGTCTACTGCGTGTCGTAAGAGGCAACTAAAAGTGGGATAGCGCAAGTCTGGGCCACCGTTTATCCTATTTGGTCCATTTCAACCTCATGGTAGCTGCAGGACACCAGAGCACCAAATTTATTTACTGGAATGGCTGCTCTTGCCCTGCAGGACTGCCTTGGGGCATTTGGGATAGTTTCATTCTTTTAGCTCTATCTTACAGTTTTCTTACAGTAGATCCTCTGGAAAAAGGCAAACTAGCCCTGTGTATCCAGCTCAGTGCCAGTACTTGCACTGCTGCGGTCGTTCACGGTGTTGGCGGCGGCGGTAGCAGACGCAACATTTTTACAATTCTGTATTTTTGCTTTATACCTCCTTCCTTTATGATTCTTGGATGTATCCCATCCGGTCCCGGGGACTTACTTCTGTTCATTTTGTCTATAGCCCTTCTTATTCTAGCATGGGAAAACTCTATTAGCTCCAGTGCCGGTGCCTGTTTGATGGGAATATTTGGCCCTGCATCATCCGACTCCACTATTAATAGCTCCCCAAAGTATTTCCCCAGCACCTCTGCTTTCTCCTTATCAGTTTCTGCTCTATTCCTATCATCCAATTCTCCTATCAGTTCTGGGATACCTACTCTTGTTATCTTTTCCTGAATGTACTTCCAGAATATTTTTGGATTATCCTTCACGTTTTTTGTAATCTCTCTCTCCCT